>VYXF01012757.1:0-10354 GCA_013397295.1 Polioptila caerulea | reverse complement strand
CCCGCGGCGGCCCCGCCGGGCCGTCCCCCGGGCGCTGCCCCGAGCCTCGGCCGCGGGGGAAGGAGGTGCGGCGGGGGAAGGAGGTGCGGCGGCGGCCGCCCTTCTCCTTCCGGGCCGGGCGGGGCGGGGCCAAGATGGCGGCGCGGTGGCTGTGGAGGCGGCTCTGGCAGGTGCGCTGTGTGGCGGGANCGTCTTCATTCCTGAGGGGAGTGGGAAAAGGGGACGTGACAAATGCTGTCCTTCGGGCTCCAGGAGGGTTGGGGTTGTGCAGAGTGGCACTGTCTGCACGCCTTCATCGCCTGGCGGGTCCTCAGAACTCTTCCCTGCAGTTCTGGGGTTTTCCCGCAGTTAGTCCGGGTGGAAGGGATAGTGAAGAATAGGTGACTTTGATTTGGCCGTGTGCTAGTCGAGTTTCTAGTCTTAAAAGTTTCAAAGCTTGGAAGTTACAGCGTAAAGTAATAGGAAAGCATTTTGCACTGACGATGTTTGCTAGTTTGGACTTAAAAGCAGTGATTGCTTTCTCTCAGATTGAGAAAATTGGATTTTCTGAAGCCCTAAACTCTTTTCCGTGTATGCAGAGTGTTCTGGACTTGCTTTTCAGGCGTCTGTCTCCCCATGACACTTCAGAGGCTCTCAGCCAAACAAAATTAAGGCTATTTTACACTAGGAGAGGGGTAATTATATTTTGTGCAAAGTCTTGGTTCTGTTATGTTGTCTTTGAGCGTCATTTCCACCTTCTATGGTGGCCATTAGCAAGAGTACATCATTAAATCGACAGTGAAGCTGTTTACGAATTCCCGCCCACTGAATGCCATTTATCTACCACCTGAGGTATTCAGTGTATCGTTTTTTGTCAAAATTTGCATAGAGCACCTTTAATTTAATGTTACAGAAACTCTTGACTTGATACATATCTGCCTAATTAGTAACAAAGGGAAATGGCATGTGGTCGGAATAATGTGCACAACCATAGAATATTGGAAAGGCTGCAGGCCTTAGTGTGTGGGATAGGACTCTACTACTTCATCAGGTTTTGTTTTATTCATTTTTATTGCATGAAGACTGAAATTTTTGTATCTAAAACCACATAGCACAATACATGATGAGTGCATATATCTTTGCATGCAAATAATAAATCCTTATTACCAGGTCAAGCAGTTAAAAGTAAAAGAATACGCAGCATAGACTGCATATGCACACACACAAAAAAATCCAAAAGAGATAAAACATTCAATTATGGTTACAGTTAATAGCCTTACAGTTGTCATCTGGGGTCAGATTCTGTGTCATGTACTTGCACAAACAGCTTAAGCCCTGCACTGAACAGACTTTTATGCTCATGGGCCTGTCTGCTTCCTGAAGGGGTGTCAGGTGATTGTTGCTGCACTTCGTATTGGCACTGAATGGAAGGAAGGCAGCATTCTGACTTCAGGGAGAGAGAATTGACATGCAAATGTCAGCATAATTTTGTCATAGAATCATAGGCCTGGATTGGAAGAGACCTTAAGGACCAACTATTTCCAACCCCCTGCCATGTGCAGGGACACCTTCTGCTAGACCGGGTTGCTCAGAGCCCCATCCAACCTGGCCTTGAGCACTGCCAGGGAGGGCTTCCCTGGGCAGCCTGTTCCAGTGCCTCACCACCCTCACAGTCAATAATTGTTTTCTAATATCTAATCTACCCCTACCCTCTTCTGTTTTGAAGCCATTTCCCCCTTGCCCAGTCATTGTTTGCTCTTGTCCCTCTATTTTATTAGATGTCATTAGACAATTACTAGCTGTATTTCACTACTTTTGGGTATTAAGGCTCAGGTAGTTCCCAATATAAACTTTAAAGCCTTCTGAATGATTATCAACTATGGTGAAAAATATTCAGTGCTCCTAAAATTGCCTATTTTGTTACGCACTTAAAGAATGTAACAGTAGTGCCTCTGTGAAGATCTGGGTTTGAAAAGATTGCTTTAGGGGAGGCATTTGTACCATAGTCAGCTTTGAAAACAGTAATCTCCCCTGCCTCTTCCTGCAGTCTCTTCCTTTATTGAAAGCAACATTTGTAGGATAAGTTGTGACTGAGGCAGAATTACTTCAGAAAACAGCTTTGCTCACTGCTGATGTATAATAAATGTATCATGCATACTGGAAAAGGTTAGAGGCCTAGTAGCATCACAGAGTCAGTTATGCATATCCATGGGCAACTACAGTAAGATTACCTGAAAAAGTGTAAAGTCTGGCTGTTTTCTGATGATTTGATTAGACAGTCACCTATATAACTGCTGGGTGGGCTATTCTCTCTTAAAGCTATGACTCCAACACATGTCAAAAAAGAGCATCAAGAGACAAGGTAAGTAACTCATTTGGCTTCAGCATTCTGCTGCAGCCCTGAGGTTCTGTTAAGTAAGAGTTCCTTTTTTCCCCCCCACTCAAGTAGTCTATAACTTTGCCAAATTGAGACTTAGTGGAAGGAAGCTAGAAGTCACATAATATTCAGAGGGGAACAATTATTCTAGTATGAATGCTAGTAGTGTTACATGATTAACAACTCTATTCTTTTTCTAACACAGAAAATCATGTTATCTTTTAAACATGGTTCATGTACTTGTAAGAACTATTTCTATTTAAATGTTCTTTTCAAAAGAACAAGTGTTCAAAAGCACAAAGAACTTTTTTCTGAACAAAACAGTAAATTTCCAGTTAAATTCACAGACTAAATTTTTGCATTTATAGGATACTGTTTTCAGTTGCTTTTTTAAGTCCTACTTAGGCTTGTCACTTGACAAAACTCACATATATAGCACCATGAAAGTAAAACTAAAGAGAAAATATTATCGTATACAGAAATAGCATCTGATGCCCCCAAAATACATTTTTCTGTTGAAAATATGCTTTGTGTTTGCTATTCAGGTGTAGTGCATACTGTTACTGTGCCCTTAATGAGCTTTTTTTAGGTGCTGTTGTATACTGAAATATATTTCCATGCTCCTGTTTTCCTGTGTTTTCCAATGGAGCAAACTTCCTACTTTGTCAAATCAGTGCCTAGGAATGTGCTGTGCTCTGATGTGCAAAAAAGTAATCTTTAACAAACCTATATTAACTGGCTTCATTCTGGTTTGGGGAAAAAGCCCACAACATAACCTATCTGTTTTATACAGGGATCAGCTTTTCCTGTCAGTTATGCAAGCAGAGTTATGCAAAAGCAGTATTTTCTTCCGTAAGTGTAACAGCCCCTCCTTCTTCCACTGCTCCTCCATAGTCCCTGAAGAAATAAAATCCAACTTTAACAACTTATTTTATGCTTTCCCCATGACTGTATTTCTAGGAGCTCCAACTTGATGGGAGCACGGCTGGCAGGATCCCATGGTGATACACAGGAGCCTAAGACTAATCCTTTGGTGAGTGTTCTGTACACAGTATTTTGTATATTATCTTAGTAGACAGGACATCCAGAAAAAGGACCTCCAGAAAAACTTGAATTCTTTTCTGAAGGCTTTTGAAGGTCTGTCTTAGTGATGTCATATTTGTCATAGAGAAAGAAATAATTTTTTTTATTGGTATTTGAGATCTTCTGGTTTTTGGTTTTTTTTTTTCCCAGCAAGGTTTCTGCAGCTCACAGCTGCCTCTCAGTAACTTTCCTCCTCTTCTGTGCAGCTGTAACTCCATGAAATGCCAACTTTTTGGCCATATTCAGCTCAATGCCTGCGGCAGCTTAGCAGCCTTTTGACAAGGGCTTCAGAAATATCTGACAGGCAGTATTAGATCTACAGTGCTGATCCAGCCTTCCTGCTGTGGCTGGTACAACCTGGATTTAGTGTGCTAAACTGCCTAGGAGTGAGCCTCTGGGTAAATCAGCACTTCAGCACTCATTAAGGCTCTTCCAGTTGATCAGCGAGCCCAGGCCATCAGAAATTGAAGCTCTAACTGAAAGTCATCAACTTGCACTTGTATGGGTATGAAGGATAATACACCTGGGGAAGACTACTGGATTTAAAGTAGTCTTAGAGCTGACTTAGTAAAGTGACAATTCTGGTTGCTGTCCATAGTGTTCTGTTTAATTTCCGTACCCAAGCAAGCTCTCAGGTATTTGCACACTGCTATATGAAGTACAGATATTGCTCCAGACTTGCTTCAACAATGAGTTCTGTTGTTGCTGTTGTTAGTGTTGTCCTCCTTATATCTACCTGGCATTCCTTTTTTGGATGAAGAAATTTTACCTAAATGTTCAGAGGTTAGCTATCCACACTTTGCCTTCCCTGGTAAAGTGAGACCTGTCAGTCAAGGTAATACAGTCAGACTCTGTTAGATAAACTAAAATAAGCAGCTCAACAAGTTGTGGGGTGTTCTTGCTCTTCTACAAGTGGGGCATGCAGGCTAAGGAAATGCATGCATTAATTAAGGGGAACATGGTGGGATAACTCTCGTCCTTTCTTCAAAAATGCAGGTATCTATTTCAGATGAGCCAGAAACACTGTACAAGAGATTGTCCATTTTAGTTAAAGGCCACGATAAAGCTGTGTTGGACAGCTATGAATATTTTGCAGTGCTTGCAGCTAAAGAACTTGGCATCTCTGTTGAAAAAGTGTAAGTAACTGATGTGTAGAGTGATATGGAATGAGATGTTTCTTCTGTCATCTACTGTAATTCAGGTCCTCAGCTTAGAAGTATTACTTTTTTTTCAAGAAATGTCTATAAACTGACATTTTTTTCTCAGATTATAGACTTTAACACCTCTGATGGCAGGATAGTGATGAGAAAGCAGCAGCAGTTCTGCACTCAGCACTGCCATAGTGGAAGTGCTTTTTATCTACATGAAGGATACTGACAGTACTTGCAGTACAGCTGTCAGTGCTGTAGCTTCCCTGACCCAATGCTGGTTAATACCTGAGTGTTAACCATGCCCATGTGAGTTAATAACACACTGTACCAGTGTTTCATATTTCCTTGTAGATCTTCTAAGTGTCAAGTAAAAGAACAGAGATTTCAGCATAATCTTTCAGATAGACTTGTATTACCATCCTTCATACAACATGAAAATTTCTTTTTCTTCTTTGCTCAGAGATAAACCCCCAAAGACGATAGAACGATTTTCACTTCTCAAATCTGTACACATTTACAAGAAGCACAGAGTTCAGTATGAAATGAGAACACATTACATGTGTTTAGAGGTAAGAAAGAAGGAAACAAAATGGTTCTAGATGCACAATTCAAAGATATTATTACATGCTAATGCACGAATGAAAATGTTTTGGGGAGGAGAATGCAGGAGAATGCTGGAAAACAGTTGACCTAGTTACATAAAACGCAACACAAGTTATTCTGAATGCACAGCCTACATCATTTTTGGACCAAAAAGTTTGTTTTAACCATCGTGTTAACAGCTGAAAGAATGACTAAAGAAGGTAAGGTAGAATTGAGGGTCACCTTTATGTGTGTTACGCTCTTGGTTTCCAAAAATCTTTGGGATTAGAGTTTTCTCAGGAAGGGAAGATGCAGCTTAATCATTGGCATTGCCAGTCACTAAGGGTTCTGTTCTCTGTGAATTGGTTTGATGTTTTTGAGCAGACCCACTTTTGTCTTATGCAGCATCATGTGGCAAACTAAAACTGTGTGTAGGAAATAGAGGAAAGGAAGCATAGACAAACCACCAGGTCTGTGGCTGATGACACAGACATCTGTATGGTTTAGAATGCATCTGTGGTTGACTTTCTTAGATGAAAGGTTTACTGGCAGCATTTTGTGGCTCCTGGGTGTCCTATTGTATATTTGCACAGTGCTTAGCAAAATGGGACTTTTAAGTCCCCTGACATGAGTGCAGTACAAGTGGCTGCCCGCAGACCATAAGCACTATTTTTGCCTTCCAAGAAAAACTAAAAGATCAGTAATTCAGTGGAACCAGGAGAAACTAAAAATTCAGTATTTCAGTGGAACTCTGGAGTTGAAGGATTTATAACAGACTTGAACTTTGGGAGTATAGAAAAGCTGGTGATTCTTGGATAATCTGTAATTAATTTCATCTGATACCTGCAGTGTTAAGATCCACCACTTCCATAATCAATACTTGTGCTCCCAGGCAGTGTGTGCAATTCTGCAGAGTGAAGTAACTACTTTAGACTTGCATTAGGGTTGAGTACAGATGAACTGCTTCTCTTCAGAATATTATGGAAGCTGGCTTCTTGTAAGAAGTTTGGTCCCATAGCAAGGGCTAAAGAGCTAGGGCAATTTTTTTAATTTATTCTCTTGGAAGTATTATTAATAGCAGTTCATTAAAACAATTCTTTCTGTTTTAGTTAAAATACCTAACAAGCAGTACTGCTGCAGTTTACTTGGAGTACGTGCAACGAAACTTACCTGAAGGGGTTGCCATGGAGGTGAAAAAGGTCAGTTTCTACCCCACATCATTGACTGCCATAAGTCCTGATGCAAGTGCCAGTAACTACTGAAGTCTTTAGAAAGTCAGCCGAGAAAATGGGTTGAATTGAGAGGAAAATTTTCCGAAGTATTACATGGTAAAGAGACTGTGTTGCTTGGAAGTGCCACTAGGTGGCATTTTAAATCCGATTTATGTCTCAAACCAGAATAAATAAAGCTAAGTGGTTAGATGTTAGCTGGCTGGTATAGTAAAGGGTTGTTTTCCTTTCCTTTTAGACTAAGATAGAGAAAATACCAGAACATATTCGGAAACCTGTTTGGGATACACTACCTCAAGTAGAACAAACGGAAGTAAAGTCATGAATACACCAGGTACTTGGTTGGCTCCATTAGTACTGAAATTCATTGGTCCTATCAGCCTCATTTACTGAGACAGTCCATTGTTAAATAAAGTTTGTCTTATAAAGAAATTATATTAACTCTTGTTTCATCAAGTTTTTGTTGCTCATAACTCCAGTAATGTAGACTGAACTGCTATAAAGTGAAGACGTTTGACTGTGTTCTGTGATCAGTGACTGTGGTCATTTATTGTAGGTTTGTAGAAAGGTAAAGTTTATTTTTACTTATATATGTAAAAGTATGTGCATATATACATAAATATAAATTCACCGTCTCCTTTTGATACTAGATGGCTTCTGAGTGCTGAAATACTTGCAAATCCATTTCATGTTTGTGTAATGTTTAATATTATGGATGCCAGATTGATACCAATTATGGGTAAATTAGTTTGTTAGATAAACTATTTCCCATCTTCTCCTACTTACACCACATTTCTCCAGTTTTGCTTCCTGCCACATTTCTTAGCAAGTGCCAACAGCAACCATTGCTTTAGGTTTTGTCTCAAGTAATCTTCCTTCCTACTGACCAACTCCTCTGATTTTCAGTCAGAAAATTTGTAATTGCAATAAAAACCCCATGCTTCATACCATTTATAGACATCAGTTTGAGCCTGCTCTATTGTATTCCTAGGAGTCAGACATCCCAGGTTTAAATGATCTGTCTGAAGTGCCCCCTTTTGCACCCATATAGCAAAACTGTCAGGATCAGCAAATTCATTCCCTTAAACAAAGGCAATATATGCCACATGGGATGTTCTGTGCCTCACAGCAGAGCTGTGTGCTTCACAGGAATGTGCATCACATTCCTACCTTGCTAGAATTCCAGCTTGAATGTAAAAGGAGTGATGTAAAGAAAGCATAGACATTAATGCCTTTCTTACCTTTCTCTTTGCTACAAGCCAGTGTTGTAGCTTACACATCTTTCTTTTCCATTATAAAGTACATACAATATAAATCAATAAATAAGCATTCAACTTTACAAGCTATATACAGCAGTCCATTGTGTAATTTACACTGCCTAAGTAACTTGGGGCAAAATTATTTGAAGTTTTAGCTCTCCATTCATGAATTTGAATAGAAAGGCTGTGATCAACACATTTGTTTCAATTAAAAACATACACTGAAATGAAAAATCTCACAAGGGAAAGGGCAAAACCAGAGGTAGAAAAGCAAGTATGAAGAAAGGCAGGAAAGGGAGTTGCTGTGAGACAAAAGAGTGAAGGCAGTAAGCCAGCAAGGAGGAGTCTGTTCTGTTCAGTTTAGTAGAGTTCTCTAAAATAAAGGAAGTGGCTTTTAAAAACCCTCTGTCTCTGGAATGTCATGCAGATAAAAGAGCTGGAGATACACAGGTAGCAGCAGCAGACTTCTGCTAACAGGGTTTAGTTGCAGTTGCTGACAGAATGGGGTCAGCAGAACAGATTTCACATAACGCAAGCTTTTCTTCTTCCTTTTCTTTCCAGTATTATTGCTGGAATCAGAGATGCTGGTGCTTGAGAAATCTATAAAAAGAACATTGCTGCTGATATGTTACCATGTTAGCAACTAGGAGCTCCAGGGTGATTCTACAAGTTCATTTAAAAAATTTGATTTAAAATTTTCAAGTGTAGAGATCTAATTTCTAAAAGAAAGAGATTATCATGTTACAGTGGTTACATGTTTGCTGGTCTATGGGATATCAGCATCAGTGCTGCTTTACTGCCCATGCCTCACCACAGAGAAGCTGAAGTGTTCATTTCCTGGGAAACACATCTTCTAAGACACACATCAATGGCACCACAACATTTTAAGTAGTTTAATCCTAAACACCTACTGCTCAAGTAGGATTCTTCTCACACAAGGAATGGGGAGAAGAGAGGAAGGAGTTGAGCAGAAAGAGGGAAACAGTTCCAGGAATATCATTGGTTTCAATGGTTAAATTGAAGTTGGGATGGAGAGAGGAAAAGTGGGTGAGAGACTTCAAGCTACATGACCAAATCTTCTAAGCTGCTAGAAAAACTTTCCCATTCTGGTGAAAAGAAGTCTGAATAAGTGGCCACAGGAGCAAGTGCTGGCATTCAGAACATCACAAATTAATGAGATCCATGCATTCATAAGGCAATATTAAAAAGCAGACTGAAACTCCACAAAGTAGTGTGAAATATCATCATAGCCAGAATTTTGGAAAGAGTGTGCAAACAACACTGGCGTTCGAGCTACAGGCTTAGTATCACCGAGGTCCTGTAATTTTTGTTTTTTAACACACAAGAATGCAATCCCCAAAGGGTTCCTGAGCTCTCCTAATTCAGCTCTGAAAAGACTCCTCCTCTTCATGCTGTCTCCCAATGCAAGTCAGCAAATTGTAAGTCAGCAAGAAACAATTTTGCAACATAAAAATATACTGCCTTTTTCACTTTCCTGACAGAAGTGGGATTGATTGGCAATATTTTTCCTCTTAACAGAGCATGGTTCCCAACTTCACCAAAAAACCCTGGTAAGTTGGAAATAGTTTATTTTAGTGTTGTTACATAACATGTTGGCTTTGACAGAACCTGCCAAGGGAATTTTTGCTGCTGCTGTCTGTGCTGTGGGGTACGGGGTAAAGCAGGTCGGTAGAGTGGTTTGGATTAAGACAATTTCCCCCAAGCCAGAGGGGTTTATTGAAGGGACAAACCGTGGGAATAACAACACGCAGGATTAACTGGAGGAGCTACTGAAGTGAAGAACTTAAGTGCAGTTCATGTGCTTGCTTGCTTGCTTCAGTCAAATCCATGGGTGCCCTCAGGTCAAGATAGTCAAGAAGCTACAATCCAAATGCTAAGCTCTTTTCCCCTAAAATATTCCATGCCTCCATCCTGTTTGGATTTATGTTGCTCTCTCTTCTTGTACTTCCAGAGACAAACTGAAACCTCTTGTGACTGCTTTGCACATTACACCACCATTTACAGCCCCTCATTACTAAAGATTAGAGCAGTTTCAGCTAGGTCATACAGAAGGACGGGGACATGAGGAATATAAAGAACTTTAATGCAAAGAACTGAAAATGAATTTATTTGACACAGTTTATGATTGTTTCGGAAAAACTCTTTGTCTCCACGCGCAGTGAAGCACACGTAAACAGCGCTCAGTAAGATTCAGCAGTGACATGTCAGAAGAGCGAGGATTTAGTGGGGTTTCATTTGGAGCTTTTGACTGCACCTTTTAGAGTAAGGCTGAACATTTTAAGGACTTGTGTTGGGTCTCTTCCTCTAGCCTGATTGTAGAGGTTTTCCCAGAAAACGCGTGGCTTTTAGCAAAGCACTGCAGCTCACGGGTCAGTCGGGGGCGGTGCCGTGGCTCCGGTAGTGTGTCCCTGCGCTCCGTCAGCCCGGGAGCAGCGCCGGGCTGCGCCTTTGCCGTGCCCGCCCCGCTGCTCGCCGGCCTCGCCGCGGCTCCGGCGGCGGAAACGCGTCACGGCCCGCACCAAGCTCGGGGGCGCGGGCCGCAGCTCCGGGACGGGTTGAGTGTGGACACAGTCTGGGACAAGCGTTCCCTGCTGGCACTTTGTGTTCCCCGGCGCGGTTCGCAAGCACAAACCCGCCCCCGACACGGCACTCCGGCCGCCGCCGGCGGGGCGA
>VYXF01012756.1:611814-638485 GCA_013397295.1 Polioptila caerulea | reverse complement strand
GCCGCCTCCTCCCCCCCTCCCCTCTTTAAGGTCTCCCATCAGGGGTTGCTTCTCCCTCCACTGCTTCCAGGACCCTCCCCTCCCTTCTTCAGTGGTCAGCTGAGACCCCCACCCACTGACCGCCTTTGTATTCCTGGCCTTTGGACACAGTGACAGGGCCCTTTATGAGACCCCAATCAAGACCCCCATGTCACAGGTACCTAGTAGAGATACCAGACCCTTTTCAAATGAGGAACAACAAGGAAAATATGCTGGCCCATTGTCCCAGCACGGCACCAAGGGAGATGAAAGGGACAGGCTGCTCCCTCTCCACAGACTGCCTGCCAATCAACCCCAGTTATTAAGGTCACGACGTGGAAATTCTTTTGACCTACACCTAATCAAAGATGCACCAAGGACTTTTGAGACAACATGGGGGAAGGTGGGAGAGCAAGCATCCCCCTGTCCTCTCCACCCATAAATACAGTGGAGCTTCCACAGAGAATTAGTAGGAGTTACCCCAGCTAGTGCTGCAGCACACTTGCCCCAAGTACCACTAGGGCAGCCAAACAGAGCTCTGTGCTGGCATGCAGCCTCAGGAGGGCTTAAATTAAAAGCATTTCTCACTGCAAAGTTACAGACTGAGCAACACTGGAGGTGGCTCAGAAGCCACGATTGAGGACAGTGTGTCTTTCCTATTGCTGGTATCTTTAGTTTGCACAGGCTATGGGTTTCACTAAACATGGTCAGCACCACCCAACAGTGAGTCCTGGAGATGAACAAGTCAGTGGATGTGAATCTCTGAGCCTCCAGAAGCTGAAGCACCTGGAGGAGTGGACAGCTGCCAGTAGTGCAGAGCAGACATTCTGACTCTCCCCTTGCATATAGGATATGCAAAGATATAGGAGGAAGATACCAAGATGATGTTGATGGTGACAGTTTTTAGGACTACACAGAAATATCCCACAAAGAGGTAGGACCTATGTGCACTGCCAGAACAATGTGATGGGCACAAAACAATTAGAGCATGGGTCATGTGGGATCAGAGAAGCACATCCCACCAGACAGCTCCAGAGCACTCGGAATATGGACAAGATAACTGCCTCTGAAAGGCTATTCTGCATCACTCCCTGAGTCATCACCATACACTCAGAACAATCAGACACAATACTTCAACCTGACAAGTGACACAAGAAATGACAGACTACAGTCTGTGATAGTTCACACAAAAAGGAAAGGAAAAAATCCAAACTCCGTAACAGGAACATTATTCAGCATACATAGGATGCTTCTGCAAGTGCATGACTTTGAATTAAGTCCTCCAGAAGAGCCACATGGCGTAAGTCATGGCCACCACTGGCACACTTATATGATCAGTCTTGAACAAACAGAAATTTTTGGCACTCTTCTTTATGCACCATATCTACCGTCATCCATGGAATACCCCTCCTGATCCCATGTCAGCTTCCTACTCTCATCCTGTTGGCATTTTTCAAAGCCCACCTGGATATAGGTCTTAGTGAAAGAAAAACAAACTTGGGGTGGTAGGAAAGTGAAGTCATAGAAAGTGGAACAATCACAGCAACCAAGCTGCAAGTTTCTCTATGCTAAGCACTGCTCATGTGTTGGCTCATTTTCCTCTGTCTTTCAGCTAAAAGATACCAGTGCAGTGCAACTGGAGCCCCCCAGTTCCTGTCAGAGAGCCTGCAGAAGGTAACAGCCTACCAGTGGTGACCAGCGGGGTAAGAGATGAGGAGTGGAAGATTCCAGAAGAGCTCTGGGACAAAAACTTATGTCTTTACACAAATCCTACTACATTGCTTCTCCACTGCAAGTCATTGACATTCCCAAAACTGTCCCTTGGCTCCTTGGCTTTTAGACAACTGTTGAAGCAGGTGGAAAACATTTTTTCTTCTTGATGTTGAACTGCTCTTATACCAAAAACTGCTTAGCTATGGCGAGGCATGGTCTGGTTTAGGTCCTTGGAAGCCAAGATCCAAACTGATACTTCAGACACTGTAAGCTGCAGTGCTCAGAGCAGACATTACTTAAGCCCTGCAGCACAAAAGACAGATATTGCCTTTACTTCAGGGCAATATCCTCCACTATCACCCTCCTTTCAAATGCCAATGGTAGGCTGAGGACCAGTCTCCTGCTGTCCTCAGAGTGAATCAACACTCCTTTAGAAGGGCCAGGCTGCTATCTTAGGACACTACAGCTTCACTTCCCACCTCAGGGCATGAGCTTGCATGCTCTGAGTGACATGTCCGGCCTCATCTGGGAGGAGTAACAGTGGAAGCTGAGCCTGGTTAGAGGCATCAGCACCTGGGGCTCTCACCGTGCAGGAAAGGTCCATCCCTCTGTGTCCCTTCCCGCCCCCAAAAGCAGTCATTTGAAAGGCGGGGAGGGAACAGACACCACTCTAATTGTAGGAGTGAAACCTGGCATCCTCCTGCTCATCTACCTTTGCACTTCATTTCTGTTTCTCTTTGAACCTCTGGTACAGCTTGTCAGGTCACTGCCCTCCTGAGAGATCAGAAAAAAAAAATAAAACAGTGATTACTATTGTACACTGATATGCAAGCTGGACAAAGAGAGAGAGAAAAGGAGAGAGAGAACAGCCTCCATGTGTCAGACTATGAAAGGGCTTCGACTGAAGCCGCCTGAAAAACAAACCCTTAATTTAAATGTTAATGAAAGTGCTGAAGAGACATCAGAGGCTTTCATTTCTCTACAAGGAACAGAATCACCAGGTCTAGAATTTATGGCCCACTTCACCTCCCCTCTCCTCTTCTCTGCTCCATCAGCCACAGAAGTAAGGAAAGGAAAAAAACCCTAATTTTAACATTAACTCCACACTTCCACCCTAGGATGCAATTGCTAAATTATCTGTTGGCAGGACACTGATCAAAGGTGGAAAAACAAAGGCACACTGCACAACCGAGCAAAGGTAAACAGCAGCCAAGGTCTGGTGAAGTTACCTTCTCCCCCTGCAAACTTAAAAAGCAAAGAGAAAACAATCACAAACTGGAAATGGAAACTTCAAACCATAAGGTTGCCAGCCCCCTCAACTAAGCTTCTTCTGTCACATCGATTAAACAGTCATGGATTCTCCTGTGCAAACCACACAGCACAAGAAAGATGCTTCCTCTAAGCTTTCTGAGACAGACTTTCCCCTCAAGCAAGGGGAAAAATGATAAAAAAACTGCAGGGGGAGGAAAAAAAATTCAATATGCAACACAGCTCAACACAATTAGAAACAGATGTCTGCGTTCCAACTCAGTCAGCTACTGCCTCCCAAAACCTGCTCACCTGCCCACAACCACTAGTGAGCCAATTCACACAGTCACAGAAAATATATACATTATTGGCTAGAAGTGACAAAAAGGGGGGAAGTCATCAATCACATGAGCTATAGAGGGCAAAAGGAAGAAACTGAAGTGAAGAAAGGTAAGTTGCAGTTTCTTAATCTATAGAAATGTTTGCATACATGTTTGTTTCAAGAGGAGAGGGAAAATGGACATGCATGTTCATGTGTTCACCCACGTGAAGAAGACCAAATAGAGTCATTATCACACAATTAAAGAAGGTAAAACAAAGTCTTCTTCCTCCCAACATCAAGGGAACAGTCAGGGCACATGAATAAGACCCAGGTGTCATTTTAGCTCCAGAGGGGAGAAACTGATACTCATTTCCTGCTCTTCAGGGTGAAAGAGCACCAGGACAGTTATGACTATTGCATATACCTAGAAACCCACATCCAGATAACCCTCTGAGGTCACTAAAAGATGGCAGTTAATGCCACCACTAACTCTACACGTCCACTCTGGGATCTCACAGTTGAGCAGGTTCTTCCTGCCCTGCTTAAGAAACAGCTGCAGGTCAGAGTCCCCTCTCAATTATTCAAACCGACCAGGCTCTACAAAGATCCCCAAGGACAGCAGAGCTATTGCTGCCGGCTGTTTTGCTGGCAATGCACAAACCCCAACAAAACTCACTCACTTCTCCCAAGTCCTAGCAGACTCAGAGAGGTTAACTGCACAAAGCTAGGTCAAGGCACAGCACACTACGGCCAACAGCTCATCTTGATATGCAATAGGGGAAATCTGCTGATAAAATCAGAGTAAGAAATGAGGGCAGGGAAACATTATCCAGCATTTTAACTTCTATACATTAGGGCTTCAATTGCACAGTGAAAACCACTGCAAAGTTGCTCTGATTCAACTGGGTTGTTTTTCTCTAAGGCAATATGCAAGAACTTTCCCAAGAAGTTTCTAGATAACCATTATAAAGAAGCCCTCAAAATTTATCATTTTGGTTGCTCCCAATGGAAGAGAGGCCCATTCAGTAAAGTTGCCTGTCAGTAACCTTTTGCTTCCTTCTTTTCCCCAATGAGTTTGAGGTATGTTTTACAGTTTGCCTGAGGTTGTCCATAGAAGCAGAGATCTCCTCAGGTATTACTTCCTCATAATAATCCAGAGAGATTAGAGGGTGAGGCAATTAGGTTACAATCAGCATGTTCAAATAGAGGAGTTGGGTCCCAACTACAACACTGCATAAACTGGAGAGCCAGCCTGGCTTTTTAAATTCAGCTGCTCATGTAAGTACTTATTTTCCTTTAAATTAAGCATCCAATGCAGACAGCTAGTCTTCAGTACAAACTTTCTGTCTCTCTGGAGTTAACCTGCACATCACCAAGGCAACATCCACGAGGAGAGGTCATCTATTGCAGCACACTAATGACACAGTCAGAAAAGAAGAGACTGTCTCTTGGGCTTACACAGCCAAAGCATGTTTCTGTCACAGTAAGGCACTTCATGACTGCCCCAACATGTAAAGGGTTTCCTAGCTCTCTGCCTACAGCTGAAACCTGGCATCCTGCTGCTCATCTACAGTTGCACCTTGGAAACCATTTGTGTGCCTCTGTCTTCTCTTTGCTTGCTTTAAAATCTGACACACTTTGAGTACAGCATCTCATGATAAATACTTAAATATTTTAAAATTAAAATAGCAAATGCCAGTGGCCAGACCTAGCAGGAGAAGTCAGCTTAGATCTGAGTACTTTTAAAAATTCAACACAAAAAAAAAAATCTGGATCTAAGATTAATAATGAACTTAACATGAAAGTCCACTTTATTATTTCCCTTTCAGTTTACATTGTACACTGCTCCCTTCTCTTCCCTGGCTACTGCCACCCCAGGGAACCACAAAGCATGAAGGTGCCACTGCTCTACCAGAAACTCCCAAGTTTGCCTCACTTTGCACATTTGAATTGGTCCACTGCACTTAGGCTTGCCCTGGTCCCTGAGCACACATAAGTCACTGCAGTAAGCACCAGTAAATGAAAGTTTAACATCTGCATGATGCAGAGTTCAAAAGGCAAATTAACTCAGGGGGGAAGAGGATTATGAGCAGCTAAGAAATGTAGTTTAGGGTACACAGCAGAGTAAGTACAGCATTTTACAAATCCATGGAGAAGGACAGCTTGGGAGATCAATTAAACCAGAGGCTGAAGGAAGCTGAGGTACCCTTATTTTAAGTATTCAACTTAAGAACACTCTCAGAGTCTTCTCTAGTCACTTATGTGACATGTAACGCGTGATCTGCTATCCAAAGCACGCCAACCAGCAGAACTTTGCAGACTTGCTGAAAACCCAGAATGAACACAATGCTCTCCCATCCCCATGACCCTGCAGGGCACTGCTAGGGATCCCCAAAGCAATGAAGATCCAACAACACACATAGATGTCAAATTATTTCCATGGCTGAAAAAGTTATGTAAAGGACTAAGCACAGTTTTTCCCTGCACAGTATGAAGAGATGATCCAATATTCTTGGTACCCTTTTAATACCTTTCCCTCTACTTAATCTCCCTTATAGGAATGATTCTGTTTGCAGACCCTAAAAACATCCACAACACAAAGAACAAGGAAGCCTCCTCTCCCATCATCTCTGTAGTGACACAGGGAAACTATGGATAAATCAAAGCAGAAGACCTACGAAAAAAATTGAAGCCTGAAGCCAGAGGAGCTGTGCTCTAAGAGCACAAGTCTCTAACGTTCAGCTTGAGTGTACAGGCACTGTCCTCTAGAGTAACAGTCCAGCAGTGCAGGACTACAGCAGGCTCAGCAGAAAATCCAGCTGTGGGTCAGGAGCATATGGGATACTCTGTAAGAAGCTTCACACAGAGGAAGATACCACTGAAAAGACGAAAAATTTCAGCCCATTAGCAGCTGAAGTTCAGTAAGAATACTATCCTGACTACTCTAGAGACTTAATCCTGGCAAACTTCCAGGTCAGGAAACTTCAGCCTCTCCAAAGCAATTTTGAATGGCTAGAGTTGGAGGAGCCTTCCTTGCTCCAAGCCCACTGCACGCAACTGCTATGAGCTGTGTGTATCCATAGTAGAGACAGCTGCCATTCCTTAGCAGCAAGGGGCCAAAATACTTAGGGGGTTGGAGCTTGATTCTCCAGCAGTTCTACACCAGTAGAACAACCTGTCCTTATAGAGGAGATCTCAGTTTACATCAGCACAACTGAGAAGGGAGAATCAGAAGGTCACGTTAAATGTTTAGGAGGAAGTGGAGGTTATAGGCCATGTTCAGCCTCACTGGGGAACAAATGTATCCAAGCTCTGTCTAGAGGGATGGGGACTTCGAGGGAGGAAAAGCTTTAGACACAAGTGCATAGAGAATGCATATGGGTGAAATATGGGCTCTTGCAAATAAAACAGAAACCACAGAGCTCCCCAAAGCAGCCTTTCCTAGAAACCAGATATTATCTTTTTGATACTTGCCCCCATTAGACAGCAAGTAATAAAACCTATTAGTGAAAAATTCATCTCCCCTGCCCCTTGCCCTGGCCCACCCCCATCACATGCCCTCCTGCTCTGATCCTCTCTCTCTTCTAGGATGGCTGCGATTTGTTCTGAGAAGCGACAGGTTTATAGGTTAGCCGACACCTTCTCTCTGTGGAATTTTAATTAACTTCTCCCATCGTCAATATGTTAAGGAGCAGGGTTCCCATTATACGAGGTCAGCAGCGTGTTTCAGGCCCTGCTATATCAGCCGTCAAATTGAAGAATTAATGACGTGGCTAATTGGGTCTAATTCTCCACACCCTCCTCCCTAAAATATGGAGGGGAATGGGGGTGTGCAGTAGGGTGGGCTAGTGGGAGAGGCTGGTACAGTCTACAGTCTCATAAAAAAATGAAAATACACAATTTAAATCCACTTGTTCGTGGAGTAGCTGTTCCACCACCTCCCATTTATCACCCTGCAGGGAGGAAAAGGGGGGGTGGGGAGACTGAGGGTAAATATTGTGACAGAGAGTGTGCACAAGCGTGCACACCAGGGAGAGGAACACTGTCCTGACAAGAGGCCACAGCAGTAGGTCATCACTTAGGAGTAGGAAGCAGAATGCCACTGGCCTCTAACCAGCCACGGTGCCTGTCTGGCAGAAGAGGGACCCTTGCAGCACAGAAGACAGCAAAGGGCTTCTATCTCACATCTTGCAGCAGCACTAACACACGTGGCACTTCTTCAAAAACACTAATTGTCTCAAACACTTGGAGCAAAGGAACAAGGCAACAGTAAAATCATAGCAAGCCTTGAATGTCATTTCCCTGATAAAGCCATTAGCTCCATGCCACTAAGTTTCTGCTGCTTGTAAAACAATCTTGGAAATCTAACAAGGACAGCAGCTGGGGACAGTATTTTGGTTTTACGCAAGCCTAAAATTCAGTAGTTGCAGACATCACATGAGCAGCAACAGCAGTTCTTTGTCCCCTCTTCCTTGAGGTATGTTGAGGAAGAACCTCTCTTGCATGCAGACCAGCTTAACAGAGAACCAAAGAGAGAGATCACTGCTGGTTGGAGTAAGATTTTAACAGTGAGAGTTTCTCAGTTTTCACTTCCTCAAGAACAGAAGCACTTCAAAGAAAACCCTGGAAGACAGTGGGGTATGCATTGCCCTTGCCTTCCATGCTGAAGCTGTACTTGCAGCATTATGCCTGCACTAGAAGCACAGAGCTACAGGCAACAGAGGCTGGAAAACCACATCCCTCAACTCCACTTCATCTTTGCCAGTTCAACATGTTCAAAAAAACCTGAGTTCTAACCCCTGCATTGAGCTCTCAAGCAGGGACCTTTCTGCTCAGCATCTCTTCTGCCAGAGAATGAGATTACAAGCTGGCATCTTTTCAGCACAGAAAATCTCAAGACAATACAGCTCACTGTTTCTAATTAGCAAGTCAGCATTCCTTTTTCAAGAAAGAATGAACAGGTCCCACCTGAGGCACTAAGAGGAACCCAGGGCCACCTTCACAGCCTCTTCATGGGGGGATCACTCTGCTGGTATAGGAAATAAAGACCACATGCACTTCCCTGAGATTCTGCTGCAGGCACAAGCACCTGATCAGCCTCCACACAAAACAAGTCCCTGAACTGTCACATTGGTGCCTCAGAAAAGCTTGTGGACACACAGCCTATCCAACTCTTTTACTTTTCTCTGCTGAAAATTGGAAATAAAGAGATCTGTTGTTACCTTAATAATGGGCTGATAGCAATGGACCACACCCGATCCTCTGTCTGCACTGTATGTAGACACTGACCAACTCTGCCCGTGGACAGGGACCAAACCTAAAGAGAGAGATGCATGTTATGCCACATCACCCAAAACTGCAGAAGGTAGGATGCATGCTGCTAATGTTGTGCTGGAAGAGCTGCCCAAAATGCCATGCTTACCTTCCTGGAGATCCTCTCCCTGAATTCCAATTACTTATTTTGGGGGAACAGAGCCTTCCATTGCTGGCAGAAAGATTCAGTTTATAAGTAGAACCTTCCACCCCACTGGTAACAGAGAGAGCACCCCCATCACCATGTGCTCTCTAAGGGCAGCACTTAACACAAACTCCTCATCTTCTGTAGCTAAATAAATGACAACTAGGATTTGTTCAAATCTCTTCTTTCAAACAGTGCAGGAAGACTTAGTAGCATCCCTGAATACTTTCCCTTAATATTAACTATAAAGTTAATCATTCACCAGCCTATAAAATAATCTTCTTTTATAAGACACACTCCCCACCCTTTAGACCAAGCTTTTCAAGTGTACCCCAGCCTGTTCTCAGACTGGCTGCCCTTGCTCACTGACAATATGAGAGACTTCCTTCCCTCCCACAAGAGTGCAAACATGCACATCTCCTTCCACCAGTTCACCCCCTTATTTGGGACCCTTATAAAGGCCCCAAAATTCTTGCTGATGGCCCTCATTTTCCCCACCTTGCCATCATTCTTGGCCCACAGGACTCAAGTCCCCCAGTTGTCTCTAACCAACCCCCAATGTTTTGCTTCAAGACTTCAAAGCGCAGAGTGCCCTATTTGTTTGTTTGTTGATAATGCCCAGGATTGCAGGCTATTCTTGTCAGCGGGGAATTTAGCACCTAGTGTCAGCAAAAGCAGCAGAAAAGCTTAACTCCTTTAAGGCATCCCTATCTCCTACAGGTTAAAAATATTGCTCAGAGCACACTATCTGCTGCCTATCACACAGGAATGTACATTAGCAGCTCTTCAGGGCTTAGTCCTAATCAACACTCAGCAGAGCCCTCAATAGCTTAGACACTTAGAGCCCCTTTAAAAGGTTGGTAGGGATTCCCTTCCACCCTCCAAGAGTCTCATTCACGAAAACAAGACAGCCTACAAAAGAGATGATAAAAAATAAGAGGTGAACATCCCCAGAGTATATGCTGTGGGGAGCACTGGGTGGGCAAGATCTCACACTAGCTCTAAGAAAAACAGCTTGAAATTCCCCCTGGGCTTCAGGAATTTGTTCTCAAGGTCGGGGATGTCTGTCCTCCAGCTGTCAGAGACGTAGCAAGAAAGCACTCTCCCAGAAAAGAGGATCCACAGACCAGAGAGGAGCAGCACTGCTAAAGTGTGAGACAAAGCAGCATCAAAGTCCCAGGAGGCAAACAGCAACCTAAAAATTGCCTTTTGCATCTGAACATTGCTTGCTTTACTTGAAAGTGATTTTACTCAGGAATACATCTGTACAGAGGGACCAACAAAAGTAAATTGGGTTATGCTGCTTCACACACTTCCTATAAAACCTTGAGAGACATTTAAGTCTTTCCTTGCTTCAACTTCCTCTCTTGAAAAACAGGAACTAGCTGGTTTTCCTCTTACCTCCATGAATACTCTATGATATAAACCAGGGGCCAAGAATCTCTATCAGCCCACCCAGAGCAAAAGCCAACATATAACATTCAACATACAGCAACCACTTCCAACAATGAAACAAGTGGTTGTGAAGATACTACAGGTACTGCATCATGCTGGCAGGATAAGGGTGAAACATCTGTGTAGAGCTTCCAAAACTGATCAAACAGAGCTGATTACAGCTCAGAGGAACAACTCTCCAGGTCCACACAGGAACAGAGCATTGCCAACCAGATCCAGAAGGACAAAAATCAAAAAGGTCCTGGCCCGAAAAGAAATAGTCAAAAATTACATGACAGGACCAGTGATGCCAGCTGGAAGAGAAAAATGGGAGCTAACAACACTCAAAGTCTAACTTCATTCCTGGTTTGCAAACCAAGAACCATAGGGAGAAAGAAACAAACAAACAAAAAACCCCATGCACAAATCAATAAACCACAAAATTAGTAAATAACAATAGATTCGGAAAAGACATCATCCTGTCCTTTACAGAGATTGAATATATAACAGAGAGCATGTTAAACCACATTGCAATGTTAAATCACAAAAAAAAGGATGAGTTTAAGATCCATACAGTGAATTTCACACTAACTGGCATGCATCTCCACTATAGTGTAGATAGATGTACAGGTAAGGAAGCAAAATATCTGCTGCTGCCTTCTGCACTTCCAAGTTTAAGCCAGCAGCTGATGCTGTAAATTACTGCCAAATCTCTTTCTAACAAGCCTGGCAGAGCAAGCATCTTTTCAGAGACATGAGCCAAGACAGTCAGCATTCCTCCTGCAAGGAGTACAGGGCTCACAACAGTTCTGCTGACAGTTAAATATTCACAGCACAAGACCTCTGAAGTCACCTCTACAGCAGCACCTGCAGCTGCTGAAACATTCCTGCTCACCTTCGCTGTTCGGTCCCGGGAGCCACTGACAATGAGGCCCCCTTGGAAGTCCACACAGTTCACCTCCTGTTCATGTGCAGAGAACTTGACACTGTAGGAGCCATGGATCTTGTGAAGGACAATACTTCCATCTCTGAAAAACAAATCCACAGGCAGGGAATCTGTATCCCTTGGACATGCACCTTCCACTAATGCTTTGTAGTGCTACAAAAAGACCAGGACTGGTCTCAGAGGGGCTGAAACTCATGCACCATTATTAACCTTCCACTCTTCACACATCACCTGTTCTCTTGCAATTCCCCGTCTGGCCAGTCAAAGCCTGATCTGATGCACGTAAAAATTTTCCTGGCTATCTTTCTACCCTTCACTTTGTGTTAAGCTGCAGAATCTATAGCAAAGCAGCCATTCCTCCTCCTACTGCTTTGAGCCTGCCAGAATCCTATCTGTAGGCTGAATGGCTGGAGTTAAGGAACAAGTGAGAGGACATTCTCACCCATGTCCAAGCCTCAGCTTTTCATTCATTTCAGAGCAGTCGTGCAGGGTGCTGTGCTGTGAATTAACAACATAGACATTTAGACTTTTTTCAACCAACAGTTACTGGAATTTTAAATGCAAGTCTTCATTTTCACCTGAATTTTGGTCTACAGTTCACAGGGGAGAGTCTCACAATACCCAGTGCAGACAGCCATGCTTGTCTCTCCCAATTCTGTGCTTAACTGTTGTATATATTTTTAAAGTTTTAGCTATTAATGAAAGTCCTGTCACTTGCTGTAACTGTAAAAGTCAAATGCAAAATTAATTGGCCAAGTGTGTGTGTGCTAGAAGGCTTGGCAGTTTTTCCCCTCTCCACCATTATATCAGTGGGTCTAATAAACACACACTTGTCTCTAGAAAACTTTCTGCACCACTACAGTCTCAGCTAACAAGCAGTACTGATTATTAGAGCAGTCTAGCTACCCTGGCTCCAACAGGGAAAGAAATTAAACTTGAACAGCAGTCAGGTTTGCCTGATCAGTCAATCTCAATTCAACAATCCTGTGACATCAACACAAGTTTACAATAGCAAAGGACACCTTTTAGGGTCAAGTATGAGATGCAGCTCCTTCACTGCTGCAGGAGAAGCCTTTTCAGGCCAGAACTAAAATCACAAGAGAGGAAGCAGCAGCAGCTGATCGCAGCCAAGCATGAGGACACTGTGTAGCAAAACTGGCCCCTCTTCTCTGGGCTAGAGTCACACAAAATCTTTCCAACTTCAGTGGCAAAACTCTTGGGCTCCTTCATTCACCCAACTTACCCCCCTCCACTGACAATGTGGGAGTTGACAAGAACAAAGCGACACACGTCCTCCTGGTGGCCAGAGAAGATGGCTTGAGGGTGGCGCTGCAAACCTGTCCCCTCTGCACAGAGGTGGTAGGCCTGGATGTTCTCTGCTTGAGACAGGTAGAGATACTCGCCATCCAGCTCCATCCAGGGCATTAAACTGCAAACAGACAGCAGGTTGGGGCATGCAGGAGTGGGGAGAAGAAAACAAAACAAAATAACCTCACACAAAAAAAGAAATATGCAAATATACCAATAAAAACAAATGCCTGCTCAAGAAAAGTGAAGTTGGAGTGGCATGCAAAAAGCAGGGCTTAATGTAGCAGCACAGCTACAAGTGAAGCTTCTCCAGCAACACAAAAAAAGATTACATTGCTGGCATTTTTCTAACCAAGAGCTGAGGAATAGGAAGCATGGAATCTCCAAAAGAGAAGATGGCCAAAAGTCTAGTGAGCATAGATAGGAAATACTTAAGGGCCCCCAAACCTGCACATGAGCTTTGTACTTTTTAAGAAACTAGACTCTGGTGTTTGTGAGCTATGCCAAGCATTTCTAAGAGAGCATTCAATGTGAGGCTGTGGGTGCAAACAGTCACTCTTCATCCTGAACACTATTTGCTGGTGCCCAGCAGAGACCACAAAGCTGCCACTGTTCTACACAGCTCTAAGTAGGGGAGCATTAGGGAGAAAGAAACCAGATCTTGCTATAGAAGATAGAAAAGTCAGATAGAAAGTCAGCCTGCACTCTGAGGCCACCCAAGAACTTCATGCTCATCATACAGAGGAGGTATTTTTCTACATTCACACCTTTTCCTCTGCTGAGCTGTAAGCTGTAGAGCAAGCTCTTGATCTCTCTTGCCCATCTTTAAGAAGAGCCCATACACTCTTTCTGCCCACTGCTTTATGTGGGATAGTGGCAGGTTTGTATGGACAGGTTCCAGGCCAAGATCAGTGAAGCCAAAAAAAGTATTCCAAAGTATTTTGAAGATTGATGTTACATATGAAAAATATGGTTTACTTTATGGGAGACCAAGAAGAGAAGAAGACATCAACCAATATCTGAATCAACTCTGCCATCTCAAGATGTGTATTTATTCTTGAAACAAAACCAAAATACAGAAGAAAATAGGCTAGAATACACACTTAGGCAGTGAGATCTTTGCTCAAGATTTTGCTTTTGTGCAGCCAACAGAGAAGCAGCAAGTAAGATTTCTGGATATAGCGAGGCCAGATACAAAGACACATGGGACTCACGTCCTATGGAGCGTGGATGTGTGAAACTGTCTCTGCTCTGCAGTCATTGCCAAGTGTACCAATGTCCATGGAAACACTGAGCAAATCCAGAGCCTTTCTACAGAGCAGCCTTTCAGTTTTCAAACTATTCAGGAACAAACGGCTTTGAAAGCAGTGGGGCTTCTCATAAAAACCCATCTCCCTCTTTTTTCAGATCATTTATCCTCAGAGGTCGTGGTTTTCTGTGTCATCAGAGTCATTACACACAGCCATACCTCATAACATCACAATGAACAACTAGAAACAAGCAAGAGGACAAGATTGCTCATTAGACAGAAGGTTCCTGCTTGCCTGTTTTCATCTCCAGTAACAGGCTTTAAATCACATGGACAAAGCAGTTGAGTTTATAATATTCATCTGGGACTTGATCATATACATGGAAAAAGTAAGAGCCATCTTTAAAGCAGGAGCTTTAGGTTTAGGCAGGCTTTGATTTCCCCTTCCTTCCTTCACTCCTACGCAGTCCTCTAAAAGCAAGTGAATACCCAGCTTACCTAGACTACAGCCAGTTTCTGTGGCTCTCCTTTTGCAGAAGTTTAGCTTTTTACCTTTTTCTATGCTTTTTTCATAAGGAGAAGTAACAAATCTGAAGCAGGATAAATGAAAATTAGGGGATGCCATTTGGATGGTGGCCTCATTAAATCAGTCCTTGCCTTTTCACTTGGGAAGCTGGTTTAATAATGATCTCTAATATCCACAGAGCCTGTCTTCACAGATGGTTGCAAGCACTTCAAAGGCAGGTATACAACCTGCACCAAAACCCACTCTGCTCATTACAGCTGTTCCCAGGACTTTAGAAAAGAAGTGGCACATTATCCACCACCTCAATCTACACAGCACAAAAAGGCATGAAAGCTCAGTAGAAGGTCCCTGTTCTTCAGCAGCTAACAAACCATAGTCTTTCTCATTTTTCCTTCAGTCTGATGATGTGAAGGCTGAAAATTCAGATGCGCTGCTCAGACAAGAGATCCATCTTATACTTGGCTTTGAAAGCCAAGTACACCTTGGCAAACAAGAATTTAGCAACATGCTCCTATCACTAATGTCAAATACATTTTTTTTTTAAGTGAAGGAAAGAAGCATGAGAATGAAGGAGCAAAAGACAGATGAATGGCTATTAGTATTTTAGATTTGTACATCCAAATCAGAGTCCAGGACAAACCATGGGAAACAAATGAAGCATTTTGAGGGGACACCTAAGTCCACATCTAGGATCAAGGTGAGCTCATTGTGAGAGCAGAACAAAAGATTGCTCATGGTATACACCAGTAGACATGAATGCAACAGTCTGAAATCTGTAGTAAAGGTTGCTAAACATGAACTGTACAGATCAGAACAAAGACAAATTCAAATTACTGAGAAAGAAACTCCTGACACTTAGCATGAATCTATAGGGCAAGGCAGCAACTCCAGTTACCCCACATCCAGCTAGCCAGCAACAGCCAAAATAAGCCAGCAACAATCACTTGTAAGGCCCCATGGAGCACAAGGGGCAGGTAACATCTCATTCCAGAGCACAGGCACAAAACCAAGGCCTCACAGCAGTTGTAACACAACAAAGAAGAAGAAGGCACTTGCTTGCATTTCCATTTCAGGACTGTCTCCCTCCGGCAGCGTCCGTGCCTCCAGTTCTGAGATACCTTCACCCTTTCCTTCACTGGAATGCCAGCAGCTCTGCAGACAGAAGAGAGATGAGATTAGCAACCAGGACTGATGCCTTCTGGACAACAAATGGACTCAAGATGGCAACAGGTAAGCTCTCACCCTGGTTTCACAATGATGAACAGAGACATACTCATGGGTGCCGGAGCCACACTGCAGTGAGCACGTTCATGAGCACGGACAAGAAAAGAACACTGACAAGAGTGGGGGATTACCAGCAAAGAAAGCCACCTCTGATGACCACAAACCTTAAATACAATCAAGACTTGACCAAGTATACTGAATGCAGCACAGGTTCAAACAAAATTTAGTCCAAACAAGATGACACAGAAAGAAACCACCAGAAGAAGCAAAGATACAGGACATCACCCTTTTAATAGAGACTGACAAGAGCCATTTAAGACAAGGACAACACCACATAAGAACAACTGGAGGAAACACTAGTCAGGAGAACACTGAAATGGGAAGTTAGAGAGTGTCTGTCCAGGAGGACTAGTAAAGAAACTAGTAAAGAAACTAGTAAAAATCTGACAATCACATAACCAGATACAATCATCAGAAATCAAGATGTGTTCAAACTAAAGATAAAATGCAATTCATGTGTATAAACCACCCAATGCACACACACCCCAAGAAAAACAATCTTTTTCAGCAGGTCACCAAAGGATAGAAAATTCCAGCATATCACTGGCAAATTCTCTCTTTACAGACAGACAAAGCTACTAAAAGAGAGACTATAGCTCATACAGCTGTTGCTGGGTTTCAAATCAAAGTTATTGGAATGAGCTGAGACAAACCAAGATCAACACACTTCAAGATATGACAAAAAGTAGGAACCACTGTCGCTGTTGGACACACAAGGACACACACGGACACTCTTTGATGAGAAGGCTAAAAACTACTTATTAAAACATCTGACTCTAAATTTATAGCATTTTCACACAGACCAGGGATTGGAAGAGAAGTTGGACATCTCTCCCATCCCCTTGGTCAAGACAACTGCCTATCAGTTGTTTTTCACTCCAAGAGAAAGTATGTAAATAACTTTGTCTTAACATAAACATGTTCTAATTATAACACCCGTGTGTGAGAAAGAGTTATGAACTATGAAAAATATCAAATTAGAAAGTGCATCAGAAAAGTTTGAAAAATCAGAGCAACATACCACAGAGACTTGGGACCAAGGTCTCCTTAGAGTCTACATGAATATACCCAGTTCAAGCAGCTGTTCGACACCTGCCTTGTTTTCATGATCCAGAGTTGATTAAAGACAGGGGGAAAGGCAGTTTTAGCTCCCATTTTTCTCATGTCATAGATTTAATTATTCAATATCCTTGCAGAGCAAGGTAGAAAAGGTCAGAAAACTACAAACAAGAAGAAACACTAGAAGTTATCCTTTGTAACTAGGAGTTATGAACCACTTACTAGACTACAAGAGTTTATCCCGCTTTCATGCATTCATGCATTTCTCAACAGCCAGCACACTGGGAGATGCATAGGGAGAAGGGAAGATCCCTGAGAGATGGGAACTGGTGCCTCATCAGAATCAGTTTCCTCCTCCCATCCTTATAGTCCCTCCAATCCAATTCCCAGAAGTAGCATTTTTGGGTACTCTGTCATTTTTAAAACAAAGATTAGCTCCCTGTAAATAAACATCTCCTGTGGTTGTTAATGGGTGTAAGAATCTCTAACCTGGCTCTGGGGTCTGGCCAGATTCTTATTTTCCCAGCCTCCCTTCCATAGCCTCAGGCTCCTTTTTTTCTGCTCACCCTTCCCTCCTCTTTTCTATGCTTTCCGGCACTTAGTCACCATTATAATTTGACTGCATTCCTGGGCATGTGACCCATTTTAAACAAAAACAGAAACCACACACAGAAAAGCTTTTCATCCTCTAGAAAGCTTTGCAACTTTACGTCTATGATCAGTAGAGCCACACCAATTAAAACTGAATTTAGAAAGCTACAGGCTCTTTTTCATAGCCATTTAAAAACAAACAAACAAAACCAAAACAGAGTTAGACTAGGCTGCAAGAGGAGGAATTCCTTTTCTAAAGGGAGCACTTGCAAGACCAGAGGCCAGATAGTCTCTGAGATGAGGAATGCACAGTACTGAAAAGTCAGGTCAGGTCCACTCTCATCATTGCTTATTACTCTCCCAGACAGGGTTCAGGCTCTCCGCCTACATCCAATTCCATTCATTACTCCAAAACACTTCTCCTCCCTACATTCAATCCTCAGTTAAGTTCTCCCCACATACAGATTTTAAGTCACCAGCTTGCACGGTGATGGAAAACACACTCGTGCCATATCCCCCTCCCAACACATGCTGGCTCAACCAGATATTCTGAGCTCAGTGCATAAACCCTACTAAGACTAGATGTAATTTCCAAGGCTCTGAAAAAGGTGACTCCAAGGTCAAAAACAGCCTCCATCTTACCCTGCTGGTCCATTTTCCAGCAGGCCTTGACCCTCCTGCTGCTGAAAATGGAAGTTCTGAAGAGTCACACGTTGGCCCGGCCCAGACTCCCAGTTCACTATTGCAGTTACTCCTGTAACAAACACCTCATTCTTTCCCACATATCAACAGTTCCTGCCTGCAGGGGATGAGGGCTGGGTGGGGAGAGTAAATGGGGGAGGCCTGATGGGATTTGGGAAGGAGGTGGTGATGGTGTTGTTTTGTCTTTTTTTGTTTTACTCTTAATAGATATATTATGCATCCAGCCTTCCTCCTCCATATAGCAACTCTGGATCCAGCTAATTTAAACGTGTCTTAAAAGTATCCTACTTATACATCCCAGACATTTTATTTATTCAAAATAGATGCAAGAAAAGGGACAGAACATATGGAGAAAGATGATGTAGAAATTGAACAGATACATCCCTCCCATTGGCCAATTATGGGGCAGCAAAGATTGAAGTGCAGTGTTGGTCAGAGACATTCAATCCCTTATACCAGAAGTTAAATCAAGCCCAGTTATGGAATCAAGTGCTGAGATACAATTTGATAGTTTGATTTGCTTCCTCAACAGCACCCACCCAAAGCAATTCCCAGAATACATCAAAAAATGTGATGAGTATCACTGCCATGCATGAGAACAATTCTCAAATCTTAGAAAGTTAAAAAGAGCATCACCATATAAACTTCACAATTTGATAAAGAATTCCTTTTCTCCCCTACAAGAGCCTATTTTGTTTCAGTCATGATCAACACACTTTCTACACTTGCAAACTTCTAAGAATTTTTCCATGATGACTCGAGGCAATCAACAGACATCACACATGTGCACTGAGTGGTTGAATTAACTAGGTACCTCTTACTTCAGCAACTGTGCTCAACACCCAAAGATTCAGGAGAGCAAACCACCTTATGAAGCCAAATGCTATAAAATGTGACAGAGGGAACATTATCCACTGGCCAATGAATTCCTTGACCTTTCTTATACAATCCAGAAAAATACTAAGCCACATGCTTAAAATTCAGCACAGGTTTAAGTACTCAGTGAAATCCAGATCTTGGCATTCGTGTTCCCAGAGAAGCCACCCAACAGTGAGCTTCAAGACTGCTGAAGGCTGACTCACTGGGGAAGGACTGCTATTTTTAGCAGGACCTACACAGGCCTGCACCAGAAAGCAACTGAGGTACAGTCCAGCATCCTGGAAGGATGACAGGAAACACAGGATGAAGGAACCAGCGAACACTGATCATGAAAACACAATGAAATTCAAGCAAAATGTTCTTAAAGCCCTTTAGAGTGCATCACCTTACACCTCTGCTAGGGCATTACAATTATCAATATTTGATAAAGTTACATTACTCAGGACATACAAGGCTGTCTTTGTTATTACCTAATTATCACCAAAAAGCACTCTATCAGGATCCCAAATCATAGTACAATACATGACCTGAGCCAATGCATGTTTCCAATTGCAAGCACTCCTGTTGGAGGCTCCCTTTACAAAGACTTTGTTATACTAAGAAAGAGAAGGTGAACATTTCTTACAGCCTGAGAGAGCGCTCCAAGAGAAAAGTCATCCCAAACAACCCATTATGAAGGATTTTTCATTTCCCCCTTCCTACCTCTCCCCACCGTACAAAAAAAAGCTAAAAGTATTTTGCTCAAATTATGAATTTCCTCTCTTTCTTGGCAGAGTTACCAAAAGAAATGTAATATTCCTTCTGGAGCCCACTTCCCAGCTGCTTAAGTAAGAGACTGGAACTGTCCCCACACAGCATCACTGACCCAGATGACCTCAGGTACCAAGGCAGTTGCTGGCCAGGGCCCCAAAAGAAAGCAATGAAAGAATCCCTCAGCCAGGGCACATCACCTCCTAGAGCTTCACCCCCAACAGATCCTGCCTCCAACGATCCCCTCCCCAGACAAAGTCCTTTGCAACCAGCAAAGGTATTTCTGCAACAGCAAGAGCTTCTGTGCTGTACTGCATCCCAGGGAGATTTCTGCTGGCTGTCTACAATTTCAGCATGTGCCAAAACAGTGGTGCCTGCAACAACATAGACCGTGTTACAGAAGATAACACCAACACATCACACTGTGTATTTTCCCAGCTGCATAGGGCGCCCTAACACACCAAAGCCCTTCATGTTTTGCTACATTTTAAGTACTGAAGAGCTCATCTGGAAATGCAAGTCTGCAGAGGCCTGCTGAGACTGAATTTCTTTTGTGGATAAAATCTGCTGTCTGCATAAAAGCTGTCACCAGCCAGCCTGAGGCCTGACTGGAAGGGTCATACAGAGAACAAACAGGTCACAGTGGCTAACACCCATTATCAACCTTGGCCCTGTGGCAAGGCTGGCTAAGACAAGGACCAACTGCACGTATTTGTGTAGTCAGGACACACCTGTTGAGTGGCAGGGTCTCAGTGCAACTACAAGTCACAGGCCACCAACAGCCAGCCGAGAGGGAAAAGCTATTTATGTCAGGAGCCCCTGTTGCTGTCCTCAACGAGTCAGCTAGCTTTCAAAATGTCTCTTCCAGGATAAAAATTCCAACTGAATTCCTTTAGCACAGGACCCTTATTTAGCTTACTGCCACGCTCAGCCTGTCCTCTGTGCTCCCCTCTCCCTATGGGACATAGGTTCAAACAACTCCAAGATTGAAGAGAGCTCTGCCGACTCTTCCTTACCGTTCCTTCCTTCCTTCCTCCTTTCCTCTGCTGTGTCTATGCCACCTCAGATATTACCAGGCTGTCAATGCTCTTGTGAACAAATCACCCCATGGAGAAGGCAGAGGCTGCCATAAACCCCAGAGGTGCAAACAAATTTCAGCGCACACAGCAAGGACACACAGTTCTACAAAGGCCTCTCAAAAAACCACCACCATCAAGACTGAGCCAGGCCACTCTGCCATCAGATGCCCTCTCCCTTACAAGTGACTGCAATGGGATATTGGCTAGAAACTCCAGGCAGGATTTGGACTCTCTCAGGGAGTTGCCTAGGCTTTTTGGAGACGAAATCTGGGCTTCTTCAAAAAATGCACTGCCCTGGAAAGATTACCCAGACACCTGTAGCTGCTGAAGAGGTGTCATGTGTATTCTGATTTGAAAGAGTAGGCTGTCAGGATAGTACTTGGACAGAAGGAAATAACCCATAGCTAGTCCAACAGGGGTAATAGCAACAAATGAACCACACATAATATAAGCTATGAACTACATAAAATTCTTCTTCCTCTTTGAACTTGTGAAGGTCTTAAGGGAAGGGTAGGCAGGCCTCAAAGATCTCTTACAAACAACTTCACATTCCCAGAAAAAGCAGCAGTTCCAATGTTGTGGAGCTGCCCTGGCAGATCTGTCCTGCTCAGCACTAACAGTTTAAGACAGAGTAAGAATAAATGCAACAGCATTTTATAAAAAACACTGACTTTTCCAGCACAAAGCAAGAGCTGCATTCCCTCATCCAAGCTTTTTCTGTTATTGCAATATCCTCCCCAGAGTATTCCCCTCTGCATCATCTGCAGCAGCTCATTGCCTTCTTCATTTCTGTCTTAAAATAATGAAATTTTGCTTATAAAACAAGTTTTAAAAGATGAAGGAAACTGAAGCAGCTTTACAAGCATTCACACTCCCTCCCCCTCCAGTGGTGAAGGCTGAGGTCTTCTATGATTGCTGCAGTTTGCATTTGGATTTGACTTGCTCAGATTGGCCATTTCCTGCTCCTGTAGGTGTATACATTTTTCCAAGATCTGGAGAAAACACAGTTTTTATTAACTCACCAAAATGCTTACACAAGCTCTTAAATGCTCATACACAGTAAATTTGTCCATTAATGAATCTGCTTCTCTGAAGTGGAGAATATACTATGATCCTAGTGGGCAAGGCAGAACAGGAGACAGGGAAAGAGAAAACATGCACTGGAACATTTCTATATTTTGACATCTATTAATATACTTTACAAAGAGCAAATTGTCAAGCTATTTAGGTTCCAACTTTTAACCTGCCCTCTAAAATTCCTTTGTAACAAAGAGGAAATATGTTTAGCCCAGCTGCAACTTTATTCCTTTCTTCCATGCCTTAAATAAAGAATCACCTTACAATGAGCCCTTTGCCTCTCCGATTTCTCCAGTCCAAGGTGGTCCAGCAAGCAGGCCCTGGATAAAGGCTTAAAGCACCCTATGCTATTCCTGGCTCTGACACTGACCTGCTGCACAGAGGGCAGCTTGGTTGACATCTCCCTGCCTCTCCTTCCCCTTCAGCCCTTGTTTACCCTGGCTATTTAGGCAGCAAGCTCGTCAGAGCAGAGACTGCTCTTGCTGGGCCTGTACAACAGCTGGCAAAACAGACACAGACTACAGGACACAACTGTAATATCACTATATCACCAAAACCCCCAAAGGCTTTGTGCTACTACTCAGCTACAGTTTAGCTGCAGAAAGTGTTAAGCCTTAGCTTTTCTGTTATATGCTGCCAGGTATTTTTGAAACAAATAATTCTCCTTTCACTGTACATCATGAAGACGTGGCTCAACTTTTACTTCAGCTGCTCCTATGATTGAGTAAAGCAAAAATTTTAGCATAGGGCTCTCTTTTACCATCCTCACAACAAGGTCTTGTAGCAGTACAGGTCTATACATAAAATTAAGTTGTCTATACAGAAAAGGTGACAACCTGATTTGGAGAGACTCACAGTTCAGATGCCAAGAAGCACATCCATCAAAAGCCACTCTTCTATAATAGTGACACAATATTCTATTGAACATTTAGTTACTCCTGATTCAATGAAGAAACAGCACATTTACAACACTGAGAATGTCCTTTAAGAACTCTTCCAGGTCAGCCCCCACCATCCTTAACATGCAGTGACTCAGGTGGATGTGAACCTAGTGATGCCCCTCTGCCAAAGGAATGAAGTATACAGATACATCCCTCAAAGCCATCTTCTTTCTTCTCTTGCAAGTGCACAGTTGAATCTATGCCTTAAATACTTAACTTGGTTTACATCTGTGACTCCCATTTGGCTGGATCTACCAGAAAGAGAAAACATGAGAGATTGTCAATGTTGCGAATGTGTCTTTCAGCAAAACTGGTAGTGTCTGGGCTTAAGTCCACATCTTCCTTTGACATCATTAGCAACTTAATTTAGTATTGTTTAAGAGCAAGCATGTGTCCAGAGATAATCACAGCTGGCAATTTTTAAAAGTATGTAGCCAGGATGACAATTTCAAAAATTAGATAAAATCAAATATTTTTAACCTATATTACTATTTTTCTTCTCCATGCTGCTAACAGCTAGGGGCTTGCAATCAGTTTCTTATCAATCTTACCTCTTCCCTATTTTGGCAGAAAGAAGTTTTATAAGCAAGCTGACTGTGCAAACAGTTTTTTTCACATACAGGCTAAAGCTTGTTCCTTCTGATCCTTGTTGTTAGAATTATCTGAAGATATACTCAACAGAAGCAACATTTTAAAGAAATAGGGTCATTTTCAACTTAATCACCTCTTTAAAAATGGGAAAGTGGGGGCAGGGATTAAGTTTCACAGCTATCTCCTTTAGGCTCAAATTTATTGCTATTTACAAAGCATTAACACATGGCTTATCAAAAGCCACTTAACAGCAGAAATGATCAAACTATTCTGAGATTATTTTTGTTTTAAACTGCAAATACTCCCTAGACTAGTTTTTAACTTATGCCAGCCTCCCAGGGACCATCAGTTTAAGATCTAATGTGAGAAACATGCACATTATTTCATTAAGTATATTAACCATAAACAGTTCCAGCCTTTGCTTTCTCAATTGCACACAGTATTGCACAACAACCTCTCAAAAGTAAAAACAAGTGTTCACCTCATGGAACATCAGCCAGAACAGGCAATAGAAGCTTCAGCTCCTGAGTGAGTCAAAGCCAAGCTTGACAAACTCAAGAGTTATTCATATTGCTAAGAAAGCACAGTCATCAAGAAGGTCCAGCTATCCATCATCTTCATCACCTATTCTATCTTCATTCTATTTATACAGTAATATTTTGGCTTAAATACCTACTCAGCTCAAGTTTATCCTTCAATGAGCAATCTACCAGGTTCCTACTTAGAACTGCTATTAAGATGGACGATGTGCCCACAAGTTTGCCTTAACTCCCTCCCCAACTTGTACTGATTACTCAAATAAAACATACACAGTATCTCTCTGCAAATCTTACTCCCCCAATTGCAAGAGCAGCAATCTGGGAGATTGCTCTTGATCCTGGAGACACACATGAGGAGCAAGTGCAACAGAAGAGACATGGCTAGACAAAACCCTTGAGCTGCCACAGAGACTATTAAACTCTTCCTCAGCTAAGTACAAATTTTACAGCTGATCAACTCAATGCATGCAGCCATACTGGTTCTTCTGCAGATGTTCAGATATTCAGACCTCCTGGTTCTGCAATATGCCTTTGCCTTTTATCTGTTGCCAAACTGTCTACCCTACTGGAGTAAAACTCCTACAACTGCCCCCAGATGCAGGATCTCCACCCTGGGAAAACAAGTGTTTGTTTTTCAGGTATTCTCCATAGGATTTGGTATGCTATGTCAAGGAGCTGGAGACTGTCTGAGCCTTCTATGAAGTTAAAAGTAATTAAAGAAATCATCCTCCAGATATATCTCAAGGTTTCTTCATAACCACTTGTAATGTAACTTGGTGTGTTACCCATGACTGAACTGCCCAGGACTAAGGAAGTGCTGACCAATGCTAAAAGCAGCTCTCTACTGGAGTTGTTTGAGGAAAACTTGAAAATAGAACACAGCACAAAAGTACATCCTAGAATTACTAAAAAAAACCCTCTTCATAGCAAATTTAACAGCACTGAAATCCCTGTGAGTTCAGGATACTCAAGCAGCCTTCCCTTCTCTGAAACCCTCTGACCTAGCAAATCTCTTCTGTAGCTGTTTATAGACCTGCATTCCTCTGCAGGGGGAAGTGGTGGTCCTTACACACGCTGCACCTGCTCTGCTGTACACCTGATCCCTCCTGCAACTGAAGGAGCAGAGTATCACCTTATTCTTAATGAAAAATACAGAACCTCATTTCCTCAGGAGACAAAGTCATATATCACAGTAGACAAGAGTCCAACACACAGCCATTCCACAGAGCTTATTCCTGCTGACTACAAGGGAACTGTGCTTAACTTCCCACCTGTGAACACCGAGCAGGCTGAAGTGCTGGCCTGAAAACCCAACACAAGGATTTTCAGCACCACCAAATTTCTGCTCCTGCCAGCAGAAGCCATAATTGTTTCTCTAAAGTCTATGCATTGATGAGACAGCAACACCAGACAGCAAAACAGGGGTCAAAACCTGCCATCCCTTCTTTTGAGTCATGTCACCACAGCGTTTATGGAAATAATACTGAGTCACTGAGTGACAAACAAGATCCATGCTGGCAGCTAAAGAGAAGCTATAGGAAGGGATTCATAGGTCATGAGAACACAAATTTCTCTTGGGATCCTTCAATGAGGAAGGAAAGCCCACTCTGTGAAGTTGCCTCCAAGTGGCATTTGGTGCACGGCCAAATTTGAGAGAGGAAAGGCAAACTCTGGATCCTCACCAACCACTGCCAAGGCCCAAGTGCCAAAGGCACTTCATCATATGTGGTGTCATACACATTGCAAAGCCTAGGGGGCTTGACCCTATTTTTAGCTATGCACTGCTGTTGAACTGGGGGAAAAATAAAGACCCCAAGAAAAAATCCTCGAACAACTCCTGTCCACAAAACTTTAAAACCCAGAAGCCATGAAAAGTCCAGGAGTCATTTTGTCTGTGCCAGCCATCACCATTCATACCAGCAAGCTGCTCTGTGAGAACCTAAGACACATGTGTTCCTGGAGGCCACAAAAGCTTTCACCTAAGAATGCACTAAGCCCACTCTCCAGCCTTTTCCCACGATGCCATCCCAGGCCTTGCTCCCTTGCAGCTTCTTCTCTGAGGTGCTTTCAAGACCATGGCAGGGATCACTGCTCAGAAGTGGGGAGGGCATGTGGGCATCCAGGATCCACCCCAGCTGCACACAGCAGCTCTGTCTGTCTCCTTGTGCTCCAACCTCCCCTAGCCTGCAGCTCCCAAGTCTCGGTGTTTGGAGGGGTCTGGGGACCGAGAAGATCACAAAGTCACAGAATTATTAGGGCTGGAAAAGACTTCTAGATATAATCTAGTCCAACATCCCTGCCAAGTCAGGGTGACCTAGAGCAGGTTACACAGCCATGAATTCAGGGGGGTTGTGAATGTCTCCAAAAGGGAGACACCGTGCCCTCCCTCGGCAGCCCGTTCCAGTGCTTTGCCACACTCAGCCTAAAGTTCTCCCTCATGCTGAGATGTAACTTCGTTTGTTTTAGTTTATGGACAGTGCCACTCATCCTGTTGCTGGCACTTGCCTTTGAGATACTTAAATGCATTGATGAGATCCTTCTCAGTCATCTCTAGACTGAACAGGCCTTGCTCCCACAGGGAAGATGTTCCAGACCCCTTATCATTCTTCGTGGCCTCCGCTGGACCCTCACCCACAGCTCCTTGCCTTTCTTGTATTGACGAGGCCAGACCACGGTTCTCCACATGTGGAGAGGGCCCGACGCTCCAGCACTCCGGCTGGGCCTGACACTGAGACATCCCGCGCAGTCCCCGCCACCCTCGCCCGCTCCCTCATGGGGACAAAAAGCGCCTCCCCCGACCCCTCTGGGCAGCGCCGGGGCTGGGCCCCGCCACCCTGGGGTGCGCCATCGGCCGCTCCCCCCAGAGAGGCCCTTCCTGTGCCCTCGCCGCCCCTTGTGGCGCAGGGAAAGGGCGGCGCAACCGCGCTTCGGGAATGGCCCCGCGTCCCCCGCCCCTC
>VYXF01012756.1:577634-611467 GCA_013397295.1 Polioptila caerulea | reverse complement strand
CCGGGGGAGGAGGCGGCTGCCGGGACCGGAGGGGGCACGGGCCGCCGAGCCACCCTCGTTAGCGGATTAATTCATTAACGGGAGCTGCCGGGACTCCCCCTGTGCCACTTGCCCTCCCCCGCACCCCCTCGCCACGCCACGACCGGCTCACGGGTCTGTTATCTCCCGATCTGGGATTACCAACGTCACCTGATCCGAGTATTCATTAATAACGTGAACAATTAGTGATGGAGATGGTGATCCCAGGTAAGCAGAACATCTGCCTCACCATTTGGAGCAACACCAGCGAGGTATTGCACCCCTGCAAAAGAAGGTGAACAGCAAGGTGATTAATGCTCATTAATTATCCTTGACCAGGGTCAGGAGCGCCTGTCACCCACGAAGTGACAGCAGGGGTCATCTGGCGCTGCACAGCAGTTTTCAACACTCCCAGATTCCTGTGACACATAAAAGAAAGGGTGTCCCCCTTCAAGAGCAGGCCTTGCTACAAGGAATTTAGGGCTGGCTTGTCACCAGCGCCCTTCCTTGCAGTCCATTCCCCCCTCCGGAGCTCCACAGAATGGGGTCTGAAAAGTGCTCCCAGTTCACACGTGTGTGTAGGCATACACAAGCACACCACCTCGAAAGAACAGTTCATAATAACTGAGTCATTGTTGCCATCCACAGGAGCCTGGAGTACTGACAACGCAGAAGGATTCTGGTCCAAAATGGCAAAGTAGCTCTCCACAGACAGTGGAGCAGGAAAATATGATTCTAGTGTTGTGTTATTCTTTCTTATAGTACTTTCCACTCTACAGTGGAAATGCTCTGAAATGCTGGGGAAATTTCTCCCTCAGAATAAAAAAAAACAGATAAAGTATAAGAAGTTCATGATCTGCCCAGAATGCTTTGAACAGATATCACTTAGCCACCACAATCTACATCTCATTTTGCAAGGTGGAGTAGGATAATAAATTTCAGTGTATAATGAGGTTACCATAGCATACAGGCCATTTGACAGTACTTGCATCCTATTCCAGAAGCTCATCTTGTCTGTCTAATCTCAAGCTCCCAAATACTCCTATGAATAAATCATCAGGTCTGGAAGCCCCGTATTTTAGAGGTTCAAAACTGGTGGATAAGGAGCTCTCCAGTCCATTTACATTGAGTTTTAATATACCCTGGAAGTCAGGGAAGTTTCAGAAGGCAGCAGAGTTTTTATCAGCATTTTTAAGGAGTGATGTCTGAAGTAATTAAAAATTTCTCAACCTGAGTTTGAGCTCAGGTGAAATAACAGCACATCTACTACAGGACTTAAGTAGCCCACTGAAAGGGAGCCAAGACAACAAATTTTGCTTAAGATTATGGAAACTTTGTGTGACTGCAGTTTTATGTCAATTTCATATCTTTCTGATTATATGAAACTTGCTTCTTTTTGTAACAGACTACAATATTGTCTGAAACATTAAAATTATTAATAGCTGAGTGACTTTTCTGTCTTAAATTGTTATTGTAAAGACATACTTATTATCAAGTTGGTCTTTCTCTAGTAGGATCCCACAGAGACTGCTTATGCACACTACACTATTTAATATTTTTACTAACAATCTGAAAAAAATCTGAAATCCTTCTTAGCAAAGCTTTGCAGGAGACACAAAGCATGGGGCAAGAGGCGAAGGATGCTTACGGCTGCACAGCCCTAAGTTAAGTTTAGGCATAATCACATCATATGTATTTCAATCAAGCCAAATGTAAAGTCTCACATCTAGGAACAAAGAATGTAGGTCACACTGAAAGGATGTAACTCTATCCTGCAAAGCTGCAATTCCGTAAAGACTTCATTAAGATGAATAATCAGCTGAACGTGAGCTCCTTCTGCAGTGCTGTGACCAAAGGGCTAGTGCTATCCTGGGAAAAAAACAAGAGCTGGGAGTTCTTTTACCTCTGGTTTTGACTCTTGTGACTGTTTTGGAAATCATTTGTCCAGACAACACTTCAAGAAGGATGTTTAAAAACTAGAGGGGTTTCAAAGAAGAGTAGTAAAGAATGATTACAGGACTGTCAAACATCTTTTGTAGTAAGACCCAAAGAGCTCAATCTATTTTAGCTTTCTAAAGAGAAGGTTAAGGTGTGAGGTGCTCATACCTTATGAGCACTGAAACAGGAAGAAAAATCTGGATCTTCCGTTTAACAGACAAAGAGATAAGATCTCTTTACAGAAGGTGGTGGGAAACAAATTCATGACAAAAGTGTGCTTTTGTAGTGAATAAAATCAACTGTTGGAACAGCTTGCCAAGATTTATGGTAGATTCACCGTTACTGGATTTATAAAAAACAGTACCAGTTGGGTTTGGTTTTGGACTTTTTTCCCTAGAGAGAGAGAGACAGGCTTGACCACAACTGCTAAAACTTAACCAGGAATTGACCTGGAGGGTCCTAACTCAGGATATCAGACCAAGACAGACCAAGGGGTCTCTTCTAGTCTTAGGCCCTCTTATTCTACAGAGGCAACATGTGCAGAGTGTGTGTCTCCCTGCACAATGTGGCACCCAAATGCCAGTGGACAGTCTCCAGCCTCTGGCTGTGCTGCTTTACCAAGGAAAACTACTTGGTGCAGACCAGAAGGAGCCTGGGTGCAAAGTAACACCTGCAGTATGACCCTCTGGGATACCAGCTCCAAGATGAAGGAGGGCCTTAGTGCCCTCCAATTTGTAACTCAAGGTATAAACAACTGTGAAATATTTGGTTAAGATGAAAGGTGTTTACACCCAGTAATCTTGGATAAGGTCAACTATGCTCCAAACATGGGACACAGAGCAGTATGAAGAAGAAAATTATTATACATTGCTCTTAAATGTGGCATTGTTTTCAAGTAAGGATAATTGTCTTGCAACATAGTTATTTTTTGCCCAAAATATAGATGTCATCCATTACTTTCTCTGGGTTCATCTTTGAGAGGAATGTACTCACAACTGCACACACTTTCTCAGTCATGGTTTTGGATCCTGCCTGTTGCAGAACTGTGAAAGCTGTGCATTGCAGACTAAGAACCCCACGGCCCTAGTCTTCACAATAATGCCAGAGTAATTGCTTATGTAGGTGTCTGCAGCAGCAAGAACCAAGGAAGGTTCTGAACCATTCCTAAAACTGGATGTGTAGTATGATTACTTCCACTGCATTGTTCACACTCTTTAATAAAGGACACGAAGCAGACACTCAGTGCAGTGTAAGCATTATAATGTATCTTTCACAAGTCCTACGAAGATCCCAGTCCTTTTCATGGCTCATGACCACTCTGACCCTCTAGAAAAGGGGGTAAGGTTCTGTGCTGAAGTAGCAGACCATTCCAACATCATGGCTTGCCGGGTTTGTAAATTAAAAATCGAGGGGCTTGTATCTGCAAAGCCTTAACAGCATAAGTCAATAAAATCCAGCTTGGAGAAACACCATCTGAATACCTGCCTGTCATTTTTTTTTTCTGTCTTCAAGGGGTTTTATTATTTGCAGTGCCCTCAAATACACCTTTCCAGCTAAAGACACATTCATGTGGACAGCTCTTTGTTTTGTTTTTCCTTCTAACCAATGCTTTTGTGTATTTCTGAAACTTAAGACACCTCATCTGCTACTACAGTACTTATCTGTAACACCATCGCTTTGAGGGATTAAAGCAGGTTACTTGTTACACACTTAGATCAAGAGTTATCTGAGTAGAAAGTCTATCCCGTTAGGGTTGGCGGAATCTGTTTTTGATCTTGAGTTGTTTTGATTTTCTCTAAGAGCAAGTAACATGTTATTTTAACTTCTGAATAAGGTGTGCTACCTGACTGTGTCTCTTCTGTTTGGCAGAAAGGATTAGAAACCTCCACAGAACTTGCACTCTATTAAAGCAGAGTGCTCACCATTGAGAACCAAGGAGCTGAATTGTTTTCAGTTTATATGTGTGTGTGTGTGTGTGTGTCTTTCCCACATCAAAGACTTTGATGGAAGCTGTTCACGCTATTGTCAGGAATGCAAGGATTGGCACAAAGGTGATTAGCAAAATTGCTTTTCTGTAGGAGAAGCACAAAAATTACCAAAGGATTAAAGAGGATAAAATTAAAAGGTTATGCTGAATTTGGGGGCAAATTTTCTGCTTTTAAATTTTCTCCCAAATTGTACATATTGATTTGGTTTTACCTATAAAATATTTGCCAGAAGAAACCAGGATTAGAAGCTGTTTCATATGGGTTCTGTTAAAGGGAGATGAAAAATCTTCCCTTTAAAATATTCTCAACAGACCCTATTCCAAACCCCATCCCCAAGGAGGTTTTCATGAGTACTAAGGGCACACAGCTAGCAGCCATCCCTGCAATGTTCTTAACAGCCACAGGATTGGGACCTGTAGTCATGATTATGCTGAAAATTATGATAACAAACAATTCCATAAATCAGTTTGTCATCAGTGATGCTGTTTGTTTACTTTCCTCACTACCCTCTGCTGACAAAGATACTAAACTGAGGGGATCACTTTCATGATCCACTTGCTAGGCGCATGCAATGCTTTTGTATTTTGATCAAGCAGCTGAGCTGCTTGAATGGTTTGGGGAAAAAAGCAATAAAAAGGGATTCTCAAATATTTTAATGTATCAAAATTAACAGAGCCTTCCAGAATCTTTCTTGCTTGGCAAAACTGCAGTGCATTAAAAAAATATATCACCTCCCATAGCCAGCAGAATTGTTTCACCTTGCTGGTTCAGACCCTGTTTATTGTGCATTTTATTTTGAACAATCTTCTATTATTTGCTAAGTACAAGCCATATACCTTTTGCTTGCCTTTGCATTTTGAGTTTTGTTTGTTTGTTTTACTGATCTCTTCTTCCTAGGAAGTCACCTGAAATATTTGATTTGTTTTAAACCTCATTTATCAAAGTGTTATCTAAAGCATCAGTTCAGAAAATGTTCATTTTAACTGTTTTCCCAACAATGACCTTCTTCCTCCCCCCCAGGCCACATCAAGTTGTCATTCCCCAGACAGCTGTGGAATTTGGAATCATTCCTTTTAAACGCTTTACAATTCCAAATGGTAGATTTCTAATGGCACAATATGATTGCCACAAAGATCTTTAAATTTCCCAATCCTCCAGGCTTCAAAGGCTGGACCGTCCTTGATCTCCTGAAGGAATGCTTTTGAATCTTGTTCTTTTATAGAGGCTACCTATGAAGATATTTTAGGGGCTTTTTCCTTTCGTACTTAAAACCTGAGGAACTAAACATTCAAATACCGCTGGCTTTTTTGGGAGTGAGATCAAGACATACAAAGTTGTTTCTAGGGATTCTTTACTAAGTTTTTCTGAATTCCACAGGTAGTTCCAAAACTTTTTGGAGTATTTATGAAGCAATATAAGTATCTTTGGTGTAGCAGTGACTGTGATACTGTTCTATCCTGCATTTTACTCCCACCTACATGGCTACATTGTGCAGTTCCCCACCTGCCATGAGCAAGTCTGAGTGCCCTGACTCATCCTGTGCCCATGGGTACAGAGAGGTTTGTTGCTCTTGAAGGATTCACTGCTGTCATATCACTTACAAGGTAATAATTTGTTTAAGAAAAGTGAGCAAACCTAATCCTTTTGGGTTTAGTTTTGGGTCTGCCTTGACCAGGCAACCAAGACAGAGTGTAATTACCTGCAACGACTACAAATATGCAAAATTAATATTAGAGTCCTAGGCTTACATCTCTCTTTTTCTACAGTCAGATGAAACATTTTGCTATTTGTCCTTTTTTTGCACAGTAGGATTTCTCAATCAGGAAGCTGACATTTTTTATTTCTTGCTTGTAAATTCTGTTTCTTATTACTGAAACACAGAATTCTTTAATTTGAAGTTAAGAGACTTACAATGCAGCAACAGGAATCTGGCTGGTGCTAGAAACAGCCTTTCTTTGTGTTCAGTTCAGCTTATGCCAACCCATAAGGCAGGTTTTACCCTCTCTCCTCTTAGAAATGAAGCACACATACATATAAAAAAATCAAGGACAGTATCACACTGTCCACACACAGTAGGTCCTAGCCCTGCAGCAAAGCACCACACTTGTGCACAGTCCCACCAGAGAGATTCATGATAGATTTGGGGTCTTCAGCTGTACCCACCTTGGGGAAAGCACTGTCCTTCCTGTGCTCCTACAGAACCTCACACGACATGACCTCTGCTGTGACTGAGCCTCTCAGGTATTGTTATAAGGCGCAATTAATGCTTTGTCTCTGCAGTCAGTGTATGTTTGGATACCCCGTATTGGTAGTGCACGTGATTTTTAAATAGTCCGCAGCCTAACCTCGGGTTTTGTGATGACAATAACAAACTGCAGGGACCGCTGATTACTAACCCAGTTTATGGGTCAGGGAACAGGCCTTAGATCCTCATTTACACAGTTTCTTATGATCGTGTAAGCCCCCACTCTCCAAGACTATTTTTATTTGTTTGTTTAGATCAGTTAAAAAAAAAAAATCCCAGGTCCCAAAATAGAGAATGTTTTCCTTTGGAACTGGAAGCAAACACACTTGATGGCTTTAACATCTGTTGGACAATGCGTGGTTGGGTGGTGGGCACCTCACACAGTTTTGTGACAAACACATGTGCATACAGCGTGTCAGATTATAAATCCAAGAATAAAGAGTCATTAAAACCTCCCTTCTCTAGCCCACCTGCCATGAAAATAGGCTTTTCACTCTATCTATTTAAACTGAAAATTGAGTATTCGGAAGAAAAATGCCGACATTCCAGGGATTCAAATCAAAATCTCCCCCTCCAGTAAAGGAGGTCTGTCAATTGAACATAGATTGATCCATTGTCTGTCTCCCATCAGGACCCACAAGCCACCCCATGCACATATGCTTCTTTTCTGCCTTGAAACAGAGACCTCACAGTCCCAGGCCATCACAGTAACATTTACATCTGTCATGGGCTTGATCTGAAACTGCACAATTCTCAAATACCTTTCTGGTTTTGCAGCTTGTTAGCACGTGGTGCAGTTTTTGGGTGCAGATTCTAGTGAGATTAACTTGCTACCCAGCAGAGCATGACCCCCCTCAGTTCCACCATGAGCACAAACCTTCCTGCATTTGGGAGGGAGAAAAGGAGAAAGAGACACTTGCATACTGGGTCAACTCTTATCAGAATTCACTTGACTGCCACGAGTGCTAATTTTGTCCTTTCTCTTTTCCTCCAGTTTGCAGTGGATTTACCATTGTTAGTATGCCTGAATTATTAGTAGCAATATATTGGAATACATTTCAAGGACAAAACATCTAGGCTGGGCAAGATGTCCATCCCCTACAGAGGAGAAAAGGCTTCTGATTAACAGATTGTGACTCTTGAAACTGAACTTACTAGTATGGTGAAGCCTGACAAATCACAGTGCCTCACAGATTATTCTCCTCACCTGCAATTGTGCTGCTTCATCTGTTTAGCCACTGTGAGCCTTTAACACACTCTGAGCCTAATAACTGCATTAGTAATGCCAGGAAGAAAACAGCTTTCTAGGGCAGGTAAAGCCCACAGCACTTTTTCCCTTTTTGTTATGTCTTTTTCCATGCACACACATACAAATGTGCCTTTTTTTTTTTTTTTCCAGCATGAATCTCTGTACAAGGAACCAGTGAAGCCATCTCCTTGCTTATTTTCTGGTTCCCCTCTGAAGTGTAGGGCCCATTTGCTGTGTGGATGCCCTGGCAGGTGTTTGGATGTGCAGGTGTGTGCACAGGCAAAGTCCCAAGCACAAAGATTCAAATATCAGGACCTTTCAGCCTGAACCTGACACTGCCACTTTAAAACCAGAGATGTGGACATCAAAGTTTCCCACTCCCCAGAAGGAAAGGACTATTTTACACCCTTCCAAACGATGTCTCTCATCTCTCTGCCTTTCCTACAGCCTTCTCTCTCTCTCTCTCTCTTGCATACACACTTTTTCTAATACCATCCCTCCCTCTCCACTTCAAACCATGGGAAAAACCTAGGAAAAGAAGCTTGCCGACTAAGGGACTGTTTCACTGCATTGTGTTTTCCAGCTAGACCTGAACAGACTGAAATCAATTCAGCTCTCTCTTGCTCGCTCTTTCCCTCCCTCTCCCATGTCTTTTTTTGTTTCCCTTAGATCGTGCTCTCTGCCTTAAGAAAGCCCGGTTTAGTTATATCCATCCCCATAGCAATCAAGTGACCAGTGTTTTTTTATTGCTTGTAAAAACACAGTATCTTTTTCATGGGAGTCAGGTTCTCCTTTGGTTTGAAATGCCCAGTGAGCAGTGGCAACAACCTGCAGAATCTTTGATCAATTCTCACATATCCATTTGAAGTATCTTTAGTAGACCCATCAAAAGAAAGGGGCTTGGTAATTAATATTTTAATAGAGTGTACCAGCCTCTCACTGTGTTATTGGCAAGAGGCCTGATTTAACAGGAGCATACAGAAATACCTCTGTCTGATCTGAATTGCTACGTGCTCTAAAAAAATATACGTTATTAAAGCTGAAGTCCAGCTGTTGCTATATTAATATCCTCTGTTTTTTATTTGCTCCTACCTTTTGGAAGGTTTCGGTTTTCATTCTGAAATTTTCCAGGCTTGCTCCCAATACTGAGGTTATAACTGCAGGGTAAGAACCAGAGGAGAATGCAAGAAGGTTCACTGGAAACTTGAACAGGTGAGATTCAGCACAGCAGAGCCAGCAGCCCAAAGAAGACAGAAGTGTCATTTAAATTTTGATTGTACAACCTGTTGACAAAGGGACAAAATTAAGATGTGTGTGCAAGCTGGCTTTTATGCCTTCCAATCTCTGGAACAGTTAATTCCACAGTGAGTGTTCTCTTAACGTGTTTTTTCTTTCCCAGAGTTGCCCAGGGTCTCAGGACCAGATGTGAGGGTGCTGTAAACAAGAGTTTTCACTGTGTTTAGTAGAATTATGCTGCTTTATATTGAAACCGGGTGTCACCTAAAGAAAACAAAAATTATCCACCTATCCAGAACTTCCATAATATAGAAAACCCATCAACCAAGACTAACCACAAAACAGAAATGCCCAGTGAAAGCCAAACAACACAATTTCAAAATAGTTTAAGTAAGAAAAATAAAGTTGCTGTGAAGTTGCAGGTTATCACCAAGTGGATATCACACCCAGTGGACCAGAGCCCCAGTCCTTCAGGACATGCATAACACTCTCCCAGCCAAACTGGACTTGTAAAGCCCAGCTGGCAGGTAATGGCATGCCGAGGGACTTCTCCTCATGTAGCCCCACTTGATCACAAAATGATGAGGTCTTGGTGTGCTTTCATGGCAGCTAGATCAAAACCAGTACTGCAGAATCCTGTTCATCACTTACTGGGTGTTCAGGTTGACAACTGGTCCCAGGGCAGGTACATCCCATTTGAGAACTGAATTGTCACCTTCTTTGCTACCTGTGGTTTCCAGCTGGAATCTGGAGCAACCATAAATACAAGCACTGAAATCTGACTTTCATACTGAAACTCAAAAGTCATTTGTCTGTCTGTCACTAGCTCTGAAAATCAAGCAGAACTGTTGGGTGCTCAAGACCACTGAAAACATTTTATTTAGGTGCATAAATACTTTTTCCAGTGTCTAGTTTCTGGCTCCTAACACTACATGTGCTGTGTCTCACCTGCCTTCTACACTGTTTTGCTGTGATGCAGATTTTAATACTACAATTCCAAATTAATTCCCAAACAGCACTGCACAACGTGTCCGCTATTTCCTCTTCCACCTGAATTAGACAGGTAGTAACAGTCTTGAAACTTAACCTACACAGAATTTGTAACCTGTATCCTAATTTTGCCTGCACCGAGAATGTGGCCTAGTTATTTTCAGCCAGCTTTTCAGACCTTTATTCAGGAGAAGAGGTGATTAATTATGACCCTAATCTTATGCTACAGACTTTTAGGTAAAGGAATTGAAGATCTTAGCCATTTGGGTCAGCATCAATTCTATTTGGTTTATACGTGTCAGTGTTGTATGTGTGGTTATAAATATTCTCTATGTTTAATAAACAATATAGTCTGTAAATAGAGTTTACCTGGCTTTTTTCTTAAAAATTAACATATGCTGAGTAACATGAATAGGAGTAAAACAGATTCTGTACAAAATTGCAGAAAGGGGCAAGTAACACCGTACAACAAAGAAATCATAGATGATAATAGATATTTGTCTTGGAGATAAAAAAAGGTGCATGAAGTTATCCTTTCTGCACCTCCTGGTTAGTGTGCTTAAGCATTCAAACTCCTGGAAGCATTAGCACTGGTTTTGGGGTTTTGTTTCTCTTTGTAGAAAATGCTGTGGTTAAAAAAAAATAAATAAAGAGAACTTAAACATGGGACAGAGCTTTGGTGTGTTGTTATTGTGAGTGTATTTTCAGGAGCAGTTTTTCCCAAGAGCTCTATCTTTTACATGTTATGATTTCTTCTGTCTGATCTGACTTCTTATTTTATATAATACCAGATTAAAATCTAAATATAAATTTTTCAAACACTTTTAGGTGCTGAAATTGCCTGGCAGCTTTAGTTGCCCACTTCCAGGTCTGCTGAGCTTTTCTGGTTTGCAAATAATTGTAATGATTGTGTGTACATGCCATCTCTTGGGACTCCTGTGACAGATACTGTAGGAATGCAGCTCCCTTGCAAGTAGCAGAGAGGGATCCACTTCCCTGCACATCTTAAAACACTCTTTGGGAAAAAACTCTTTGCATCTAGAATCTTGATTATGTCCCTGAAAATCCTGGGAAGAGTGCTGAACACAGGGTACGCAGTTCAAGAAAAAAAATATTATGTTAACAAGATGGTAGGGGAAAATAAAGACATTTTCCAGCTCACATGAACAGATGGACAAGAATAGTCTTCTGAGCAATCTGAACTTTGTGCGGGAGCATAAAGACAGCAGATGAACATTGTATTAAAAGGCAGAGGAGTGAACTACAGTGAGAAAGGAGAGAGATGGTGTTGAGACATTTTCGGGGGGGCAGGGAGATGATTCGTTGGGCCAAGTGACCTTTTCCCATCCAGCAATTTCTTCTGTCCCAGTGCAGAATGACAATGGGAACCCAATGGCAGCGCAATCTGACATCCACGTCCATACTGAAAGAGATTCAACTCGACCGTGCTGCACTGCTGTGGCTATGGGATGCTGTGAAACAAGCCAGACCTAAGTTTCCAACTTGCCCTCTTTTCTGTTGTTGTTGTTATTGCTGTTTGTTTCCATTCACCCCCTTTTATTCTCCATTTTTTTCTGTCTTGACTCTGATGGGGGCTCTTTTTGTGCAAAACAAGCCCTTCTGATCTCTTTGAAAGGCCAGCTCTTGTCATTCTTCCAGATCATCATTGTATGACATGTTTTTATATCAGACTGACAAAGGAGCTATTTGATCAGGGGGTATGGTGTGTGATTGTAAGAAATTCAGCTAGCCGGTGGCAACCATTGTTCCCCAAAGCGGCTCCCTGACCCCATTCTATTCAAGGAAAAACTCCCTTGGAGTGGCCTCTATTCATTGAGTAACACCAGTCCGCAGTCTCACTCCAGGAGTATGCTCAATTCAGAGGTGTGTCACCGATATTGCCCATCAACCAGCCTTTAACTCTTTCATCAGCATTAGGTTTCCAACACAACAGCTGTTATCATGGGATGAGGTGAGGAGGGGGGGCGCGATGCATTCCAGCGAGCTGGAGCTCTCCTTATCTTGGAGAAATTTAACCTTCCTTTTAAAAGTTGCCTCGGAAAATATCTGCCTGCTGCTTTCTGTAATGTGCAGCCTGAGTCATTTGCCTTCCCATCCCTGCGTCCTAAAATGTCACAGTTTGTTACTCAGCTTCTAAAACAAGAACCTCTGTGCTTGCTCAGGCATATGAGGAGCTTTGCACTGATACTAATGGTTTTTGGATTTGACCTAAAATTATCTGTGACCCTCCCAGACCCCAATCACACAACCTTTCTTCTCCCAGATAATCTTGTACCCATGTATGCACCCATGCTATCAGTGCAACTGCTGGCTATAAAAAAGAACACTCAGACAGGAATCATCTGTCTCCCTGGGAACCATTTCATCTCATATTATCAGCAGAGAAAACTTAGGGCATCCTCATGAGCTCTGAGAATGCACTTCACTAAAACTGGTCCCGCTTCCTTCAACTAAACTTTGTGTGCACTAACATAGTCTCCAAAACCACAAGAAACCAGTGCAAAAGCTCACACTGGGTGGCTCAGGGCCACTGTCCTGTGCTTGAAGGGTTATAGAGCATTGCCATGCAGCCCAAACGGGATCAGGCTTAGGCACAAGGTGCCAAACAGGTGCGGGTTTGGCAGCACAGTGACCAATGGCTTTGAGCACTGCTGGGAGAACTGTCCAGGTGACAGGATTAAAACTGGCCAGCCCAATACAAGTGCAGGTACACCGGTTACTGAGTGCCTTGAAGTAGCCTCTGAAGTTAATTAAACTCAGTTCATCCATCATAGTGTGGATCTGCTGCATCTTGAGGCCAAATGTTTTCCCCATGCAATGAGCATGTCTGCCGGCTGCTGCAGACTGTCCATCTCTTGCCATGGTTGCAGTGTCCCCGGAGCAGAGCTCCTTGCAGGGCCTCTTGGCCTTGACCACTCGCTGGCTTCCCTGCTTGAAAACACAGCCCTGCTTTTAGCATCACTGCTAGACCCCTACTCCTTCTGCTGCCTTCCTCCTGCCGCCCGAATCCTGCCCGGGGTTGGTACCACCTTGATCGCAGCGATCTCCGGGATCGGGATTAGTTAATAAACTCGGGCTCCCTCTGCTGGGACAGAGCACAAAATACGGGAGGGGGCTGGGGGGGCGGGGAGGGGGTGTCTGTCTGTCTGTCTGTCTTGCAGGACAGGGTGATTTCACTGCTAGGCAGTTGACTTGTTTTTCCCATGACATTTCAGTGGATGTCACAATGAACTCTGCATTTTTCTCAGCTGGGTGATAACGGTGGAATAAACAGCAATGCTTTGCTCTGCAACATCCTTCACTGCACGCTCCAAAACCTCTGGGAAACTTGCATTAAACTTCCAGAGAGCTGTGGAGTGATGTGGTACCACGTCTGTTCTATGCAGGGGGCAGGAGAAGCTCAGGTGGTCGGCCAGTTGTTCTGTGTCGTGAGCTGAAACGTGGGAGGCTCTCCACTGTCCACTGAGACACATGTACTCCCAGTGCACAGAGCTGAATATTACCCCTCTGGAAACAGTCCTTTAAAATGCTTCTGTCATAGACCTGCTGTCTTCCACAGAAGACTCCCCATCACCTCAGATAACTGCAAAAGTTGCAGAAGACTGGGAAAGCTGCTCCTGCCCTCTCCCAAGAGCATGCTCTGCAACAAGACCCATCTGTGTGCACAGCAAACTGTTTCTTGGAGGCTGTGTTTGCCCAGCCATCTCTGCATCCCAGTCAGCAGACACTTCCCTGCTCCACCTGCACCTTGCTAAGTGGTCCCCCCATGATTTAAAGCACGGGGGAAAGATTCAGGTGCAGCTCTACTAGCCAAGCTATTCCCAGTGTGCAAAAGTGTCCAGGCAAGAATGAAACCTGCTAGGAAGGAGAAGCAAACCCAGTCCTTGAGTAGAACAAATAAAGCTGCCGAAAAGACACTTCAGGGAGACTTTCCCAGTGTGTCTTGGACTCTTCCCATCTGCCACCTGTGAATTCAGCATGCTACATTATCTCTGTGACCTTTAATCCACCCCTAGTTACTGTGCAGAATGTTACTGCATCAACATTTTTTCCAACAAAAACTGCAGTGTAGATCAAATTAAATGCATTTCCTCAGCAAAGCTGCTGCCTTCATCGCTCACATCTGAGCTTCCTGCCCAGAGATCACTGCTGAGGGTAAGCAGGCTGCTCTGCATACTCTGGTTTCAAGGAAGGTCAGACATTTCCTAGCAGCTCAATACAGGCAAATCACTCCAGAGACCTGTTGCCTACCATGACAGCTCCCACCAGTAAATAGTGCACCCAGCCTGGAGATAAGACTGTGTTATGGTCCTGCAACATCCTGATGTTCACCTGTTGCCTCGGGTCTTATCTAGGGCCGAGCCTTCTCTGTGTCAGCTGTTGGCAGAGGTATGGATTCACTGCTTTGGTAGGGAAAGATTTTCTTCCCCACGATGTATGTTCCTGAAATAATATACAAACATCCTCAGAGTTCCTACCTCCATAGGTGCTCTACAGGTTTAAAGCAGAGCAAGAAGCAGCACACTGAGGTATCTGGGGATGAGGATTCTGTGCTATGTTGATAATTCACCTCCTCCCCATCCTGAGCTCTTCATGCCCCACTGGCACCCACTCTACCTTTATCCTTATGACCCTTTGTATTATGACTGCTTCCCACACACTGGCCTCAAGTAACAGCTCCAAACCTGATCCAGACCACAGCAGTGGCAGCATTATCTATCTTATGCATAAAATCCTGCAAGCTGGCACACTCAGAGCTTTCCTGCACTGGCAACCAACAAGGAAGGCCAGATCCATAGGTACCCATCAGTGCACAGTGCCTGTGATGCTGCCCAGACACAGGGCAGAGTCTGATCTCAGTGTCCAACATCTCCCCCAGGAAGTCAGTGCAACTCCTCGGGACCATCCATCAGGACAGGTTATGGCCAGGTCATCCCAGCTTGCCATGCCACAGGGTGAACCTGGCTCTGGGGTGGAGCAGGCAGCAGAGGAACAGTGAGCAGTGGGTGCTGCCTAGGAAAGTAGCCATGGAATAGCTGTTTGTGTCACACTGCCATTTCTCTAAGTGACAGTCCCTTGAAGCAGCCTGCTAGGGGTTCACTTGGTCTCAATAGCAGAGACTCCACATTTGTCATCTCTTGAGTGACAAGACTAAAAGCCTATGTGCTTCACTAACTGGCTCCAGCTTCCTTCTCCTTCCAACAGATAGCTGCTGCCAGGAAATGTACTTTAGGGAGCATAGGATGGGACCCAAGGCCCCTCCTTACCCTTCCACTGGCCAATCTGGCTGCTCCTCCTTTCCCATATAGGTCCTGTCCACACTCCTGCCTGCTTTGTCCCCTCTGCTGTTCATCCCTTTGCTCACATCAGCAGTACAGCTTTCCACACATGGGTAGCAAATACAAGAAAGAGATGCCTCATCCACACCACATGTAATGTGATCCCACGGCACAGTGCTGATTTGTCTGAAATCCCAGCTCACAGATTATCACCATCAGGACAAAAATCTCAGCTGTAATTTTCTCTTACCTGTAGGGAAGTTTCTCATCCTTACTGATGCTGAAGGCAAACTGGCCCCAGACTTGATTTGGGAAGCCCCAGCTGGTGACTGGAGTGTCTGGGACCATAGTGGCCTGGAGTCTGTCACACTGACCAGCTGGCAACATGGCCCCTGGGGGTGCCACCTCCACATCACCCTGCACCACCCTGGAGTTCAGCCTCATTCTGGGAATGCCACAACCCGTACAAGGGGGTTGGAGGGGAGCATTGGTGAAGGACAGGCAGCTGCTGTGGTGGGGAGCAAGCACAAGTCATCCCCCTGCACTGGTGTCAAGTGCATGGCAGACCCACGGCTCTGCAGGGGGAGGTGGTGAAACTCTCAGCTCCTTGCAGTGATCGCTCTGAGAGGGAGTGAAGTGCAGACACCTTCAGGCCCCACAATGGAGGCTGCAAGGGCTCAGCACATGTCAGCAACCATCACTCTCTGCTCTTGATCCCACCAGTCCTTTAGGGGCTGGGGATGCCCCTTTTTACCAGCCAGCAGCAATTAGTAAGAAAGAGCTTTTCTTATAATTAACCAGCTTGTGATAGTGGTGGGATTTGGGTCAGAGCAGCAGGTGCTGCACACACTGCCACAAGCCACAGCCATAGCCTTGGGAATTTGCAGTTTCCACAGCACTTCCTGCCCTATTGGGCCCCTCTACATCTCGGTCACTCTTCAAAAGTGCCGTGGGACACTGACTGGGGTCAGTGACCAGCTCCTGAAATACAGATTCTGCCAAAACCTTTGGGTATATGAAAACTTGTGCTCTCACTGCTGTCGCTGTGCCAGCTTAAGTGTGAGAGAATTGCAGACATGAGTGTGGAGGATAATTAGGTCAAACCACCTTCTGCTTGCGCGTGAACTTATCCAAAGTGGTTCTAGTGAAATTGGAGGAAAGACTGGCTTTACTCATCACAACTGAGAGCAAAAATAGATCACACCTCAATGTTTAAATGGCAGGAGATGGAGTCCTCCTGGGAAGGCATTTCAGATTTCATTATAAAACAAATGCTCCCTTTGCTTTAGAGATGTGCTCTGGCCATTGCAGCTGGATGTGTCAGGAGACTGTAACTGCCTTACCTGCACCTCCTGTGAGGACCATCCTTGTCTCTCTTCTTCAAAACAGACTGGAGTTACAGCGGTCCCATCTGAATGAGGATTACAGCTCCATGGTTGGTTTCAATTGCTCCACAAGTCCCCGCACGAACCTCTTGGAAAACGCCAGCTCTGAGCAGAGAGACATCACCCCAGTGGGCGCTTGCTGCATCTTTTCCCCTCTGAAGGTCCTGAACACAACCAAGCAAACACCAGACTGTATTGCCAGATGCTGAGGCCAAGACACTTGGCTGCACTTCACAAGAGATATTGACAGATGGGAATCAGTTTTAAAACTCCTTACAAAAGCTCAGAGAGACCTGGAAAACCTGCTTGCTCTTCCTGGAGAGACTTGGTCAGGTGGGACAACACTGTAAGCTGGAAGAGGGCAAGATCAAGTGCTGTGAGTTGAAGTTAGGCATTTTAGGCCAAAAATGCCAAAGAATATTGAAATATGGGGACCCTGCAGACTATACTTTCTTCCTGTTCCATAAGTAAGAACTGTGACTTTCACTCAGAAGGTACTGAGCAGTTTTCTCTCATCTGAGTATGGCAGAAGACTGAGACGAACATTCAGAATACTCCCCACGACCTTGAAATCTGCTGATGTACAAATCCAGTCAGCATTCAGGATAGAGTCCAATCTTCAGTCAAAGCTGAGCAATCGGACATGAGGTTTAGAAAAAAATCAGGTTTGTGGTTTTATACCTCATTTATAACTCAGATTATTGCATGCATGCATTGCTTCTCCCACTGGACCACGGCCATACCTTTTCTTGGCCTCTCACAGATTGATTCAGCTGATTTGCAGCCCTGCCAGAATTTCCTTCAGATCTTAATCTTTCTGTGCACTAATTTCCCCCACACCTTCCCTAAAGTGGGACTCTGCCCCTCGCTTTCAGCTCTGGCTGGGAGCTCCTCTGTGTTCACCCTGTGTCTTTGCAGAGCCCGGAACAGCATCGACTGCTGTGGCACAAAGTATAAGGAGGAATGAGGATGTGATACTTTGGCAGAATAGCTCTGGAAAGTCTGTGCCACTTCTCTTGCTTAATTCTCTGCTGAGTGTTTGGCTCTGTTTGGATTGGCTGCTGAAGGCTAAGTCAGTCTGGGGATGATGGAGCATTTTTGATGTCTAAAAAGAGCCCCCAACAAAACCAGTAATTTCTGTTTATAGCTGACTTCTCTCGTATACCAAAAGTCTGAGCAGGTAGAGCTCACCCAAGAGGCACCCATCAGCTCCACCTGGAAGGATGTGTTCAGCAACAGCTCGGGGGAATGGGACGCCCAGAAGATGCACAGACTGGGACTGCTGTAATTCAGCCCAGTCAAGTGCATAAGCTGCAAGTAAAACATTTGCTCACAATGAGTGAGAAAACTGGGTTGTCTGCTTACCTCAAACTCCTCTTTTTTACCTTTGTAAGAACCACTTTCTTGTACAGACTGGAGGTGAAACCCTGACTGATCCCCCAGATGCAGAGGCTCACTGTACATGCACTGCCTGGCATGGGGGGAGTTTCATCTGCAACCCAGCCTCCCCAGTATGGGTGGCAAGGTAATCCCAATGTGGGAGAGAACACAGCTTCTTCTAGTAGGTGTCTGATGAAATAAGCAGCTTTGTCCTGTTTGCCCAAGGCTCTAATACAGCTGATTACAGAAAGCGTGCACCGTGCAGGGGTAGGTACTGATGGTGACCATTCTTGCAGTGAAAGGACAGGAAAAGCATGGCTCCAGGGAGAACCAGGTCTGCACTTAGAGGAACCCTGCAGGAAGATCTTTGAAACATCTGCACGGGTCTCAGGAGCACATGTCCTGTGAAAGGCACCAGGTCTCAGCTCCAGCAACTGAGCTCATGCTTCAGAGCTGAGGCCCTGGCAGGACCACAGGCCCCCGAGTGCCTGCAAAAGCACAACCATCAGAGTGTTGTTCATCAAGGTGCTCACTCCTCACCCTGCACCGTTGGAGCTTACATTTCACAAAGTCAACTTCTGCAGCGCATCCTCTGCATTTTCAAAGTCTTTCCTTAACAGGTGGCTGTCTTCCTCCTCCCAAACATGCTACAGCTTGAATCACACACTTTGATCAGGGGGAAAATATCCCCGGGGGAAAAAGCTCTTGATGTAGCACCAGCAATGTGTTTGAACCAGCCTGTCAGGGCACAGGGGAGAACCAGGGCCTGAAACTGTGGGGGGAAACAGATGAAGACCTAACCAGCAGTCTTAAACAAACCCTGCCTGAACCCTGGGACACAAAGAGTATTTTAAAGTTTTTGTAGAGATACTCATACCTGCAGAGGAGTCTACATTGTCTTCCAGGAAGCCCAGGGTCCCAGGCTGCTATGGAGACATCCCAGGCTTGCATGTGCTGATAGGAGCTGCTGTCCCTGCACAAGCTCCCAGCTAGTAGTGCCGATGGATGGTGGTTTTGTGGAAACACCTGAACATTTCAACTAGATACATTAATCTGGGCAGGTTTGCTGGCTGGAACAGTAACCGGGGAAGAGAGCTGGACAATGAGCAGTTCCCATCCACGGGGGCCTTGAATGCCATGATGCTCCATCAGTACCAATGGCTGCCCTACAAAGAGTGGTGGCCGCCTTCCTGGAGCACTGTGTGGTGGCAGCACTGCTCTGCTGTTCATCCCAACACACACCAATGACCCCCACTTTAATCAAAACCGAGAAAAATTCTGGTCATCCTCTTGACTGCTCTACTGGTGTGGGACAACTCAAATGTTTGCCTGAGCCAGATGCATTCACAAAATTTTGGTTTTAATGGCATTTTGTGACACAGGTTGGCTCCTCCACCGCAACCCCAACTGCTGAGAAATCAATCATTACCAGCAGTTAGCTGTTTGATGGTTAACAGCCTGAACCGAAGCCAAACTGGTTGTTAATTGGGCTAACAACTGATTTCAAGGGGTTGTTTTGCAGGGCCCAACACTCCCAGCAATTGACTCGGAGTTGTAACTAGCAGCCAGGCGGCAATTAACAGAGCCCAGGGAAATTCGCAGGCCATTACCAAAGGGCTGGCTCCCAGCTGGGCTTCTGCTTCTCACGGGGAGATAGGGAGCACAGCCCAGGGCCTTAGCAGGCACAGCCAGCACTCAAGGTCCCATTTCACATCTTGATAGTCAAAATTCTATGGATGGAAAGCCTCGGTCTCATCCTGCACTTCAGGGGGATCTTATGGAGTTTTTATTTGAATCTTGTTATTGGAGTTTTCCTAATGTTTGCTATGAACTTCCACAGGGACACCTTCCAGCTCTCCTTCAAATCCCTTCTCAGGATTCCCTTTTGCTGTGGTAGCAACTAGATCTGTGCTTTTGTCTGTCTTGACAGCTTATGGCACCTGCTACCGTCGACCATAGGAAACATGATCTTTGGGACAAGGGCTGCTGCTTACTCTGGGAGCAGCTCATAAAGGAGGAGGTTCCAGCCACCAAGATGAACTCACAGCAGAAAGAGTTTGCAAAATAATCACAGAAAGAGCAAGGCTGAGATTTTTTTTCCTTCTCCTCCTGCTGTAATCTTTGAGAGGAAAAAAATAGAAAACGCTCCTGTCCATGTTGGAAGGAGAAGCCAGCCCAGGAAGCAGGGACTCTTCACAGTGCCATGGTCATGATTGGAAGGGGTTATTCCATGGCTGAACAGAGGGCTTGGATGGGAGCAGAGGCACAGATCAGGCATTCACCAAACTGAGGTGGCTCTGACAGCCCTCAGCATCCCATTTCCAGTCCACAACAACCAACAGCACAACCTTAGCAAAGTGATAATACCTGAACATGGCTGAAGTGGTTCTCAACACAGCCAAGCCTCCCCCATCCTCTGATCGAGGACTATGTAGGCACAGATTTTGTCTTGGACACCACACAGCCTGGAAGGACATTCCAGTGTCACAGCTACTATGAACGTAGGAGAGGTGCTGTAAGTCACATGAAGCCCAAGAGCATTGCCCCTGCTCCCAGAACAGCAAACCTGGAGTGCATTTCATTGCTGGGCCATTAGGTAGCCTGGAGTAACAGCCATAACCTTGCACACACAAGCCCTCTTCTATCCTGCAGTGATGTGGTGCAGGGCCCGTGGGTGGACAAGAAGTTTTGCTGGAACCTGGCACCAATTTCATGCTGACTTTGACCCTGCAAAGGCATCAGGTTCCCATTAGCCCAATCCCAAATATCCCTCCAACATCTCCCAAGAGCTCCTCTGGTGCACCAAGCCACAGGGGCTGAGTCTCCCTGGGCCCATGGCTTGTCAACACCAGAGGGCACAGCACATACTTGTCCAGCAGGAAGGCAAACCAAACTTAGCCATCAAAGGTCTTCTGCAGCAAAGCCACAGGAACTGGAGGGCGGCCCCATTTCTAAGGGTGAGCTGATAGTGCTGTAGGCATTCGTGGGGAGGGGGCAGAAATGCTGCAAATGGGAAGCGGTGTGGTAATGAGGAGCATATGTGTAGGTGCTCAGAGCATCCCAGGTGCTACAGAAGTGCTAAGTGTTATTACTATGGCCGGGAAACTGCCTGTGAAAACCAACTGTACTCCACATCCCTCCCTCTGCACCTTCTCCAGGGTCTGGACCCGAGACTCCCCATCAGACTTGGGAAAACAGGAACCAGTCTGGAGGTGCCTTTGGCTGCACCCTGTGGTCAGATGACCTGTGTGGAAAAAAGAGGGATCAAGGCTCGAAAAGAGCGTCGAGTCTGGTCTACGTGTGGCCAAGGAGCTTTTGTGCCCTGTCAGAGTAGGTGTTGTCCCTCAACACATGTTGAGTGCTGTTGCAGCACAGAAGGATGTTTCGATATATAAGACTCATTTTGTGGCCACCCTGCCAAAAGTAATCTATCTCATGGGCTCCTGGCCCTGGAGGGCCATTCCCTTGTGACAGCACTGAGCTCATTTCTGCTCCACCTTGTGTCTCCCTCTAGGATGCTCCAGGGCTTGCTGGTATGGAGCAGGACATGGAGCTGTGCTGAGCCCTCCCTGCTGGCTGGACACAGCCCACCAACAACCCACTTTGGTTTGGAGTAGCCAAAATAGGAGATCCTTCACTGAGCCCCTGAGCATCCCCGTTTCTGGCTATAAATCCCTTCCAAGGAGGAGTCTTTAGAGAGGGGGGCTGAGATGATCAACAACCTTCAGCCACCCCTGCCCCCTCCCCGAGAGGAATTGCTCTCACACAAATGAAATGTGTGTAATTAATGGGCAGGGGGCTGGACAGGTCTGAGATGAAAGCGTTTCCTGGACTTGTCCTTCATTTGCATGGTATCAGAAGCTGTTCAGAAGGTGTGACTTTTCCCACAGGGAGCCCTCAGTTCGGTGGCACAATAAAGCCAGAACTTCTTACCCAGAATTAATTAAAGGAGGGGGAGGGGGATGGCAGGGAAATGTTTGAAAGCTGAGCCTGATGCAATAAACAAACAGCCCAGTCGTCCTTCCCAAGCTAGAGCTTGCCTAAGGGAGCCTGGGCAGACCCCAGCCCTGCTACAGCATCCTACAGCCCTCCCAGCTCAGTGGGCACCCATATCCAAGCAGACCTCGTGGAAAAGTTGTAAACTGAGAGAAGGGGTGGGAGCAGAGACAGCATGTGCCAAAAGGTTTGGGGTTTGGTTGATAAAGCCCTGGTGCAGCCCCTGCTCAGACAGCACATGCCCCTTTTCTTGCCACTTCACCTTATTGCTGCCTGTCTATTCTGTTTCTCTACCATTCAATCACAGAATGGTTTGGGTTGAAGGGACTTTAAAGGTCATCTAGTTCCAAATGCCCTGCCATGGACAGAGATGCCTTCCACTAGATCAGATTGCTCAAAGCCCCATCCAACCTGGCCTTGAACACTGCCAGGGATGGAGCACCCACAGCTTCTCTGGGCAGCCACAGCAGCATTTAATCTGAAAACAGCTCTTTCTCCTGCCCTGGTGTGTTCACCCCACATTTACTCCTTACCTTGTGTTAGCTGGATGGACCAGATGGGCTTCCCCATGATCTGGCAAGGCAGAGTGTCCCAAACGTTGCTCAGGTCCAGCCTTGTCACTGTGCCTGGGTGGCACTGCCTGGTGAACAGGGCAGGGACACACACACACCGCTGCTTGGAGCTCAGGATGGAGCCATTATCCCTGCTCCAACAGCCAGAGCAGCAAGGCTCCTCTCCTGCTTCATCTGCCACCTCCCTCCAGCCAGCTGGTGGCAGTGAGGGGGCTGCAGGGTGACCCTAGGAATGGTGGCATTAGGAACAGGCACGTGCCCACCACAAGGACTTTGCTAGCTCAAAGCAGGGGTTTCTGCCCAAAACACCCATGCTAACAGCATGAGTTAACAAAAGCAAACACCCATGCCCAAAGCCCTCTGTCCCCAGCCCCACTTCAGCACCCGCAGTCCCCAGGGCCCTTGGATGGTTGTGATTCTCAAGCTTGGTTCTCACACCTGCTGATGAAGAAGGAAAAAGGAAAAGTCCCAGATTCCTGGGTTGATGATTGACCCTATGCATTCAAATAGCAGCCCGGGTTCCTGTAACTGGGGAGGAACAGCAGCTATCACCAGGGACTGTCCACACCTCCCTGCATGGCTGGTGGAAGCCACCAGCCCTGGGGACCATGGGCACAGCACCCTGCAGGGCCCAGGAAGAGCCTGAGCTCCTCCAGACATACCTAGGACTAAGTGGTATCAGTGCAGAGACAGGATATGAGGAACCATTAATTAATCACTTACTCATTAACTTACTAGAATTGGGCTCTTTAATTTTCCAAGCAATGGTGAAACAACCTTTGTTGACTAGGGCTAAAGTTGGACAAATTCAAACAAGAAACAAAGTCTCAAGCTGTAGCGCTCCATGGCCACCCGAAAGCCCTTTAGTGAAACGTGGCTGACTAACCATGGGCCAGGTGAGCTGGGGATTCCCTCCCAGAGGCCAGGCCTGGGTCCCTTCCACTGTGGCAGAGCAGACAGCAGGATTTGGGGGCTAGTGTGGCACAGAGCTGAGCAGGGACAGAGGAGTGTCCGTACCCACTTTCAAACCCCAGGGTGCTGGCTGCTCACTTCTCCAGCTCCTGGCTGCATCCCAGGATGGCAGGGACGGGGAACAGCCTCACTGCAGGATGAGCACCCACACCATGCCCTTCCCTGCCCAGCTTTGTAACAAGACAGGAGACACAGACATGGAGCCAGTCCTGCGCCTCTGCTACCCGTACCTGGAGCAGGCACCTGGCACCAATACACTCATGTTCACAAAGCCATTAGGAAAAGCAGTTAGACAAATTAAAGGAAGAAAAGCAACCATTAAGGACTATTAAACACCATCTCTGCCTGAGGAAAGGCCAGGAGCAATTCAGTTTTAATTCCTGTCTGTAAACCACAACAAAGTCTCGCCTCAGCTGTCATCCTCAGGTTTCTGCAGCCCTTGGGTCCCTCCAGGAGCAGTCAGACAAAAGCCATCCATGCTGTCCCGTGGCTCAAGCAACATCCCTGATCTCCGTGACGCAGCAGCGATGCTCAGGTGCAGAGCACGGCCAAGTGCTCATTCCCTTCCTTTCCCTCCTTGAAATCCTTGACAAACACTGCCGGCTCAGCCCGGGCAAGGCTCAGCCTGGCACCCACAGACAAGTGTCAGCACTAAGTGCTGTCACAGGCACCCCACGAGCATTGCAACAAATCCAGGGCAGACACCAGTGATGGTGAGACTCACCTTGCAGGGCTGCTACACTTACACAGCTTAACATATTTCACAGTTTTATTCTTACATGCTTCCATAGCTTACAACCACTCCATATCTGAGTCCCTGATCGGCTCCTGTGAGCAAGACCCAGCACTGCAGCAGGGTTGAGTATTCTCTGAAGGAGGGGATGCAATAGCCCATTTTGCACAGCCCCCAAGCTCTTCTGGGTAAGAGAGGAGCAAAGATCAGCTTCCTCTTGGAAAGCTTCATCCTGTCCTTGAAAGCAGTGGTCAAGGCTCCATTGCTCTATGCCCCCACCCAACCTGCAGTGGGCTTTGCTCCCACACGTCAAGAAGGTGGCATCTGCACATTAAACCTGGAATTTGCTGCAAGGAAAGCCACGATTTCCACAAGACTCATCTGGGTCCAAAATCTTGGGGCCATCTCCCACTTTCCACAGCTCTTCCCTGGGGAAGGAAATTGCACCAACTAGCAGCCTCAGCCCCATCCTGCACCTCACTGCCATCCTCTTTCATCCCTCTGCAATGTCTGTCCAGCCCCAACCCCTCCCTGGAAAGCATCAGGCTCAGTTAGACTAATACAAACTTTTAATGCACATATTAAATAAATATTTCAGTCATTTCATATTCAATTTGTACACAACCGAAACAAAACAAAAATCCTCAAGGAAACAGGAAAAACCTCAAACAATCAAAAAAGATTGGATGAAAAGTCACCCCTGGTTCTGGCTCCTATCCAGTGTCTTTGTTTACCCTCCCCGTGAAGAATAATTGGTTTAACCCTTTGGAGAGAGTCACAGTCCCAGGGCAGCATGTGCAGAGCAGGGCTGGCTGAGGATGTTCACTCAAGAGATTTAATGTTTCCTTCGGGATTTCTTTTGTTCTACATATAAAATTTGGCTTCTGTCAACACAGAAATTTTGAAAGAAACCCCTGCCTTTCCTAGGGGGGCAAGGGCAGCAGTATTTCTTATGAAAGAAGAAACCTGGAAGAGATGGTTGGCAATATAAGCACCAACTATTATGACAAGATCCTTAATTACCGGAACAAAACAGCCTGAAATGGCTACACAATAATTTGTAAACTTTGTTTAATTTTATGGATGAAAACTTGCATCTCATAAAAAAATAGACAGAAAAAAAAATATCAATTTTTGGTGAGAAGTTCACATTTTCCACATGAGGAAAAAAATAATACCAGTTATCAGCCCGCTCCACAGCAGCTGTGCCTTAGTACTTTAAAACAAACCAAATGCCAAAGATGCTCCCATGGGTAAGAGGTACCAAGTCAGTTCAGGACTTTCTCTGGGGAATCCATCACCCCTGTCCCCTCCTGAGAAAAAAAGTAAGTTGAGAATTGTGAAGCCAGCAGCATTCTCAGAAGGATGCGACTTCCAGCAACCCCTTGCTCAGCCAAAGAAGTAGGCACATCCAAGGAAGGAAAGCATCCAGTGGTCCTCACCCCAGGCGTCACAGTCAGCCCCCACTGGCAGTGTCCCCACATCACCCAGGCTGCAAAAACCACCCAGGAGGCCTCCAACCACCTCCAAAATAAATCCCCTCCTCTTAGCTGTTTTCCAGCCTCTCCATCTTCTCCACCAAGCATAGCATTAGTTCAGTTCATTTAAGTAGCACATCGCTTCCAGATTTGGATTTGCATGGTTTTTTGCTTGTTTTAAACATGATTTTTTTAACTCCTTTCCCCCTAGAGCTACAAAAAAAAAAAAATTTACAAAATAAAGCACGACCCCAAACAGACTAGAACATTTCTAAGTGAAGGGCTCTTCTCCCTTCACCAGTCTTTGAACATTTCATTACTTTTAAAGCTGGAGTACAAAAATAGAGCCTCTCTCATTTTTTTCCTGTTTTTTTTCTTTTTTTTGTAAAAAACAAACACCCCCCCAAAAGTACCAACAACTAGAGTAGGTAATTTTTTATCCCCCCCCCCCCCTTTTTTTTTTTTTTGTTTTGTTTTATATCCTTATGGGAAAGTCTCTACATATAGTCCACCAAGCTCAGAGGAGCATCCTCCAGGAGAGATGCAGGCAGAGGGGGCAGGGGCAGGCACATCAAGGGCCCGCTCTGGAGCTGGAGTTTCTAGTCCTTTTACTTCTCCGGTTGAAGGGGTAGTTGAGGAACTCGAAGCGTCTGTGGGGCTCGGTGGTCTGGTGGCCCTTGGGGAGCCTCTTCATGAAATGCACCTCGCGCTGGTGCTGCCGCGTCTTGGAGCCCTTGCGCGGGCGGCCCTTGCGGGTGAAGGCCATGTACCAGCCCTCGTACTTGGCGTTCTGCAGCGCCGTGTAGTTGTTCTCCAGCACGATCTCCGTGAAGACGCAGTCCTTGCCCTTGCCGTTGCTCTGAGAAGGGGACAGGAGCAGAGATTTAAGCAACAGGCACTTCCTCAGAGGGCTGCTTCACACTGCCCCACACTGCACTGACCGCTGTGGCAGCAGGGCTGCAGAACTTGTGGGCAACCAAAGGCTCGCTTCTCCCACAAGCCAGAACTGCCCCAAAAGTGCTTTCCCTTAACAAGCTGCAGGGAAAAGGCATTGTGACACAAACACTGCTCATTTGCTGTTTATGTACCAGGGCAGCAGGTCCCAGCCTTAACTTCAACCACATCCATAAGGGAACTTTTGCCTCCATCTGTGCCTGGATGTAACCACCATGGAGCAAACTCTCCATCCCAATTCACCCATCCCTCCTCTCCCCCTGGGGTGTTTAATATAGGAGGGGCATTGAGGAGCATTGAGCGGCAGGAGAAGGTCAGTGGTGATGGTGCCCACAGATGCAGGTGGTGGGGGGAGCATGGGGTAGCCAGGAACTGAGCTTCCCCATAATGGGCAGTAGCAGGACTAGAGAGGGACCCACATGGGGCAGCCCCCAGCAAGCAGCTGCCATGGAAAATCCTTGCAGATAATCACTGGTCTGGAGGGATTTTGCATGTCCAGCCCCTCCACCACAGGAATAGGGCATCAAGGCACAGAAGCTGCATGACGAACCAGCGGGTGGTGGGGTCTGGCCTTGGGGCCAGCCCTATGGAGCATCTTAACATTCCTGGCACTTGTACCATGTAATCGTGGAGAATAGACCAGCAATCCGCCTATTTGTTCGGAGAGATAGAAGGAATGTGCCCCACACGGCACCCGCCCACCTCTCTTGCTCCCCCTCAGGCTGCAGGATGGCTCGTCCCCCTGCCCCCAAAAGGCAGAGCTCCTCTCCTGGCAGTCCCCACTCCGTGTCCCCGGCAGTTCCCTGCCTTGCCCGTACCCTTGCACCCTACCTTGCCAATCAGCTTCCCCTTCTTGTTCATGCAGATGTAGAAACCTGTGGCTGCCCCCTTGATACGCACGCGGCTCCCAAAGGTGTCTGTCTCCACGATGAGCTTGGCTGGGGAGAGCAGCAGGGGAGAGAGGGAGGGAGGTCAGAGGGGCTGTGGGGTAGGGCTAGCACAGGTAGAGAGACCCCAGCAATGCACCCTGATGCTGGGCACTGCAGGCACAGGATCTCTGGCAATTGGGCCAGAGAGAGCCCTAAAATCAGCACGAGGTTAAGATAAAGCCTCTACCCTCCCTTGACTTGTCCCTATGTCCCTGCATGACCTTGGACATGTCCTCTTTGCCACATTAAGCTGTGCTGGATGGGGAGTAGCTGTTTCACCCAGCTCCATAGGCTCAGTGGTTCAGGTGCCACAGAGGTGTCCCAGATGGAGGCAGGGCAGTGAGCAGGACACATGCTGGTTGGCAAAGAGCAAGGCAGATGCACTTGCAAACTGAGGCAAGTCTGGGTGTGCCTGTGGCCAAGAACCAGACAGGCACCTTCTGGAAGTGCACAGTGTGCTGCCAGCTGTCCCCAGCCCAGGGGACACTGCTCCGTGTCCCTCTGCCAGGCCAGAGCTGCAGGAGGAGCAGTGACTTTGCAGCTGGCAGGGGAGGCGTGAAGGGTACAGCCACCCTTTTAATGCCTTTCACCTTTGCACAAGTCGAGAGGGTGTATTGATTCGGTCTCAGTTTTTTAATGGAGGCATCGATCGACTTCCGAAGGAGCTATGCAAATCCCTGGGTCGATGGGCCGCCTATAAATAGACCTGTCAGCTTCCCTCCCTGCCTTCTCCCTGGGAACCCAAGCCCCAAAGCCCATGCATCCCCAGGGAAGAGGGAGGATGGGGACAGGACATCCTTCTTCCCGGCCCTGCAGCTGCTGTCCCCAGAGTAAGCCCTGATGGGCACGGTGGATACCTGTGTGCACCTCAAAAGGTCCGTGCTATGCAAAGCACCAAAGAATTCCCCACGGTGCTAAAAGGTGACTGCCCCTTCCCTTCTTGTCCAGCATCAGCCCATAGCACAATGAGTGCTATCCAACAAGGCAATTAGAAGGCAGGCCACAAAGGTTCCAAGCTTACACTCTTATCATGGGTTTAAGTCCATTGATGCCTTATTTACCCTCCCAGACCCCTGCACAAGGGCTGCTCAGTTTCTCAGGACTGCAGTTCACTGCAGCTTGCACATCTGTACCCCAGGATGCTCTCCAGTGAGCCCCAGTGAGGGCAGGGTTGTGGCTCTGGAGTGGGAGGCTCTGCCAGAGGATGTTTGAATGGCAGGAGGAGGCTGTAGGTGCAGACACAAAGTGAACCTAAATCACACTCCGGGCTAGGGGCAAATGGCCTTTCTGTCTCTGCAGTGCCTCAACCATGCATCCCTCTTATGATGGATGCTGCTGAGGTCAATGGCACCAAGGGTGGGGACAGCAAGCAGGCAGTGCTGGCAGCTGCTGAGTTGACCAATGGAAAGGTCATCCCCAAATTTGCCTGGGCCAACTGATTTGGTGCTGCTAGGCAGGCAAAGCTTGATGTGCATGCAGGCACCCCTCCTGTTCATATCACCCTGCAGCATCTCTTGTCCCCAGGCTACCATGCACTCACATCCCCCTGCTCCTAGGCAGGCACAGATTGAACTCGGAGACAAGAAATTTGGGAAGAGCGAACTCCAGGCTGTGCTGATCAATGCCCAGAGCCTGACAAGCACCTAACATCCTCAAAATCACCCACGGGAGCGATGGCACTCTGCAAACAAAGCACTGAGACAGTGACCCCCTATTTATCTATATTGGGGAAAGGGGTGGAATTGATCTTGGAGGCAGTAAAAGGTTTGACGAGAATTGATTTTTCTCTCTGAGAGATAGAAAGAGCCAGGAGGGAGGGAGGGATGAAGAGGGAAAGAGGGAGGGAGTAGGGAGGCCTTGGCCCCAGCGAGCACAAAACCCTGCTTTAAAGATGCACATTGCTTCTCTTTTGGACTTTTCTCTTTTTTTCTTTTTTTTTTTTTTTTTCCCAAAGGGCAGCTGTGATTTACAGCCACCAGACGGGTTTGCTGCCCTGCACGAGCCCAGCCCATGTGTCACTCCAGCCTCCTCACCCACAGAGGATGTAGACAACCTGGCCCTAGGGACTTGCACCCCTAGACCCTTGCAGGCAACTCCTGAACCCTGCAAACTCCAGCCCCAACCAACAGAAAACCCCAGGCACAGAAAAACAACCGGCAAGTGGGCAGAGAGCTGTGCTGGTGTCTCCAGCCACTCGTGGGGTCGAGTCCAAGCTGCAGCTGGCAGTGGTTTTCTTGGTGGCAGGCACAGCCTGGGAGGGACAAGCTGGGCTGCACTGGCCGCCCGCCTTCCCTTAGAATTAAAAAAAGTCAATCAAATATTGACAATTAAGACAAATAACTGAAAACGCCGGACTCGATGTTAAGTCGGCTGTAAAAATGTCAGTGTGGGGAAAGGGGTCATCTGCAAAAATAAATCAACCCTTTTTACACGCCCACCCCCAAAAATGAGACAAAAAAAAAAAAAAAAAAAAAAAAAAAGAAAAAAGAAGGGTTTGGGGGNNNNAAAGAAGGGCTTGGAGAGGGGGGATCTTTGGGGGATCTTTGCTGCAAAAGTGGATTTCTAAATAACATTTGGGGGGAGTCCTTTGTTTTTTCCTTCCTCTTTTGCGGAGGGGGGGAGGCTTAACATTTTCAACTCTATTCTTTCATTTAAGTGACAGATTTATCCCACTAAAATTATGTTTCATGCTCAAACTTTGAAGGGAAAGTGGCTACGTAAATGCTGAAAAAATGCAGCGAGACACACTTGATCCCCCAACTGGACTGCGAAGAGGAGAAAGTATTCAGGAAATGTTAAAAAAGGTGAAAGTAAGAAGCGTTTTAATAGTTCTTCCAGACATGGGGGCCTCCCTAGAGATTCATACAGAACAATCCTGAACCTCTATTTTAACATTTACAGACTTGCAACTCTTTTAAAACCTTACATCTGAAAAACTGCTTGTTCTCTTTCTGGTTTAGATCAGTCTTCATTTTCCTCCTTAGCTCTTCAAATGCTTAACCTTTTTTTATTACATTTTAATAGAGTTTTTCAAGCCACCACCAGTCCCCTCCTTCTGGCCATATTTAAACCTGGTTGTTATTTAAATATGCACTGTTTTTTAAAATCCAGGCGTTAGAGGTCTAAAACAAGATGGGATTTTCTTTTTTTTTTGCTTCAGAAATTAGCTACTACCCTTTCAAGCTAGAGCTGCTCCAGGATGAGAATAATTCATTTGGAAGATTAATTCTGGATATATGGAACGTCACATGGAACCTGCACTGTGCTTGTACTGATAATGTCCAGCGTGAAATTTTCAGCCAAAGCAAAATGAAGAAAAAGCCCCCAAAAACCAGAAAGGTAAAGAAAAAAATTGTTTCTACTAATCTACGCAAAGAAGAAAGGGAAATTGCAGCTAATACCAAAGAAAAACAGTTGTGCTGCCAGTGTACAGCACACAGCAGCACAGGCACTCCCTGCCCCGGGTGCAGGATCAGGCCTCCTGCAGTCGGCCCCGCGGCGGTGCCGGGGCTCGCTGGCCCCGCTGACCCCTGCCCGCATTTGACCATCCCAGCGTGTCAGTGGCTCACTCGATCAAAGTATTTGGGCTTCCCCCAGCAGAGGGACCGCTCCCCTTGCCCCGGAGAGGGTGGAGGTTTTGGGGTGGGGGTGCCAGGGCGATGCAGAAGGGCCGTGGCACAGCGCAGGCTCTCAAGCTCGCAGAGTCCCTGCTTTGTCTCTGGAGGCGCCGCAGCATCTTTGCCTGCAGCTGACTGCCTCACTGACCCTCTGCTTGGGATTTGATTTGAGAAGGAAGGGATGGAACAGGAAAATGCCACTTCAGACAGTCCTAGTTCAGGGAAGGCTTCCAAAGCAGTCATTCCCCCCTTCTCCTCCCTGCCTCTTCTTTTTCAAATTTCTGTTTCACTTTCCATTTCTGTTTCAAAAGGAAGTCTCAGAGATTCCCATCCCTGCAAAGAGCCGGGATGAAATGCCTGATGATACTCAGGATGCCACAGCCCCAAGCCCTCTGAGTCAGGTGCAAACCAAGAATTAAAAGGAAGAAACAGACCCTATCCTTTAAGAACTAGTCCCCTCCCTTGGCACAGGGAACCTGCCCTCACCTTGAATCACACAGCTGCTGATGACTGACCCCTATGTTCTCCTTTTACAAGCCCCCACAAGCCGAACGATTTTAACGATTTCTGACTAACAAACAGGACGGAAATCATCAATCGCCACGCTGGGCTGTGAACACCTCCCCAGCTCCCCCCTCGCCTGCCCACATCGTGTGTCCTTACCGTGCACATCCCCATCCTCTGCCATCGCATTGATTTTCTTGTTGTCCAAGATCTGCACATGTTTCCCGCTGGTCCGGCTGTACAGCTGGTAGGTACGGACAAGCCGCCGGCTGAGCTGATCTGTCACCAGGCTCTGCTCCCTCACATGCTGTGTAAAATTAGGTGGGGACTGAACAGTTACCTTTAGGAAATTAAAAAATATACAACACACCATTATAATCTCTACTCCTCAGCGGGGCAAATGGGCTGAGCCGAGATCGCCGGCCTCCAGCTGGGCTTTACGGGGAGGCCAGGAGCCAGGACCGCGGCAGTGCCTCCCGTGCCATCAAAGTCTCTCCAGGAGGAGCATTAAGCTTGGGGACACAGTGACCAGAGCCCTGTACAGAGCTGTGCCCTCTCCAGACGTGCTCTAAGCAGAGGTGCAGGTAGCTCAGGAGTAGAACAGGGCTTGGTGACTCCAGAGGCCCCTCCAGGACTCAGTGGGTCCTGAATGGGACTGGGGTACCTTGAGATGGGCATCAAGGCTGGGAGCTGGAGGGAATCAAGGTGGGACATGCAGGATGGCACTATGTTGCCCTCTCAAGGGGCTGATGCTTTCACCCCACACCACTCTCACCTCTGCAGGAGTGTACTACTGCCACACACACACATACAACAGTTTCAACAGCTGCCTGTCCTCTGGCTCTTTATTTCCTCCCAAGTACCCCATTTATTAAGCTCTTCAAACACAAAGTCCGCAAAGATGGTAGAACTATGAGGCATAAGAATTACAAGAAAACCATACCTCAGCACAGGTTTTTGTGGTATAACTACCCAAGGATTCCAACATGCTACCCATGCAAACACAGCCCTCATCCCCATCAGCTGTTTGGTGCCAGCACGGGGTCATCCCCAGCCCCAGCACAGCGAGCCCTTTAGCCCTGGAGCCGCAGTGGAGCCCATCCTCTCCAGACCCGACACTGCTGCTCCTGGGCTTCAAACGATTTTCATGAGTGGCCAAACCTGCTCCCCCCTCAGCCCCGACTCACGAGCTGGCACAGAAGTCTTTTTCCCCCCTCGTCTCAAATCCCTCTTTTAAGTCTGGAAAGTTTCGCTGCTCCCTGACATTTATAAAGATGTATTCTGAGCAAATGTTAGGAGATCGCTCCTTTCAACATCAGAAGGCTGGGGCTACCCCCCACCACCCCCACGTCAAATGGGAAGATTTCCTCCTGTCTTAAACAACAACAGAAAGCCACAATAAAAGCAAAAGCCGCTGCTCTCCCAAGCCAGCTTTATAGAGATATCTCCCCTTGACAATGTCATCTCTCTCCCTCTGCTTCTGCCTGTGCATGTGTGTTTCCTATAGACGGGTTTTGGATAATGCAGCAGGATTCTCTCCCCAGCTCTGATGAGGGTACCATGTGGAGGAGAGGTCATTAGCCATGCTGCTATTTGGTCTCCATCTCATACTCCAAAATATTACAGCTATGTTTTTATACAACTGCACAATCCCAGTGCTCTGTTCCCTTCACTTTTCAGCTGGAAACTCCATTCTTTCCCCCACCCCAAGCTTCCAGGAAAATAACAATAATTTTTAAAAGTAGCTTAAAGGGCATTTTAAACAAAGCTTCTGCACCTGTGATCTCAGGGGGAAGGGGGGGCTTCACCCCGGTTTGGAGGCGCACCGCTCCCAGCGACCCGTGCCTGCTGGTATGCGGGTGTTGCACAAGCTCTGCCCGGGATGTTTAATCTATTCATGTCACTTCTGTCTCTGCCGATACAAACCAGCGATGCTAAAGTCTGACACTTTTAAGCTGAATCAAGACCTGCTAAGGCTTTTGCAGAGTTTCTTTTCCTCTTTTTAATTCTGCTTTACTTTTTAGGATGAAGCAATATAGGAGGGGAAAAAAACCAGAGCAGAGGGATGGGGGTATCTACAGTGTAATTAGAGGTCGGGGAGGACGGGAATTAAGGCTGTTTTAAGACAACTCTGTATTTCCTTGAAATCCCGGTACTCCCTGCCTCGCAGCCGGAGTCTCCCAGCACCTTATTTTGCGTCCCGGGAAAGGTGGGATCTCCCTCCGCTCCGGCTTTTTACAGCTGGGCAACTTTTGTCTCCTGAGTTTTAAACTGCTCCTCTTCCCTGTCTCCCTCCCTGGCGAGCCGCTCGGCGGCGGGGCACCCCCCATCCCCGCGGGGCGAACAAAG
>VYXF01012756.1:537595-560677 GCA_013397295.1 Polioptila caerulea | reverse complement strand
GAGCCGAGCCGAGCCGAGCCGAGCCGAGCCGAGCCCGCCCTCGGGGACCGAACCAAAGGGTCCTGCCGCAGCGCCCCGCAGGTGTAATTCCTAACAAAAGGCTGTTTCCTGCCCATCCAGGGCCTTCAGCATTTACTGAGCCCACCGCCAGCTGTAGAAACGCCACACCGGGAAAACGGCCCTTACGACCGGCTGCTCACCTATCGCCCTTCTCCGGGGCACCGGCCCGGCCCACGGCGGCAGCACTCGGGAGGAGGCAAGGGCACCTACAGAGCCAGGAGACTGAGGGCATAAAGAGGGATACAGGGGGTCAGGAGGGAGACAAGTTGGAGGGAGGGCTCGGCTCATCACTATCCCTTTAAACATGGGCAAGCGCAGCGTGACCTGACACTGGGGACTGCGGCACAGGAGCGTTTGAGTGCAGAAGGCAACATCCGACTTCAAAATCTACAGCAAGGAGAGGGCTGGACCGGCCTTTGAAAGCAGAAAGGGAAGCAGTCTGCTTGGTGCTGCAGAGGAGCAGCCAAATTAAAACAAACCCCGCTAACAACGAGCTTACAACTGCGTTCTGGGGACGAACCTGGCTCTGCTCCCACTGCAGAGACCTCTACTAGCCAACGACTTGCTTTGCTTGAGCTGGAGTAGGTTCAAGAAAAACCTGACTGAAGAGGTTTGAAAAGCTGAACCAGGTCCCAGAAAGAAGAGAGTGCTCGTGCAGCAATGGTTACACAAGCACACCCATGTGCTTCTCAGCAGCTGCTCTGCGCAGCCACCCGACCCTACCTGACCTGTCTGCAGCCACCACCCTGGAGCCATGGAGGCAGGAGCATCCATGCTGCATTATGCTCCCTTAAAGGAAAAGGGTCTCGTGCAACATCAGAGCCCTTTTCCCAGGCCAAGATGTGTTGTAGAGAGACAAGTCTGTCATAACCTCGTGAACCTTTAAGAAAACATAATCACTTGTTTGCAACGCAATACTCGTTTTAACAGAGAACATTTACTGGGCCAGGAGAAAAGTCTTCACCTAACTTCCCTGCTTGGTTTGTGTGTTATCCTGTTCTCCACACTGCAGAGCTTCTGAACCACACCAGCAATGTGTGCACTTGTGCAGCAGGTGGACAAACTCTTGTGAACTTTAGGAAAAAGCTGCTTTTCGTACCCCATGCCCATCCCTTTGCTTAGCTGTCACACTAAGCAGGAAGCTACTTGCTTTAGGTATCTCAATATTTATCTTCCCAAGTTAAATTCTGCGGATGTACAACTGCCAACACCAAAACCAGACCCAAGACTCTGACAGCTGATCCCGAGGGCATCAAACACTTACAGTGTGAAGTAATGTACATTGCTGAACCACTTCTGGTTCTGGACCACCTCATACACAAAATACACATTTATTTACATTCACTTCTCAATTTTTATTCTATTTCTCGCATGGTCTTCAAATACAGTTTTACAGGTCTTTTTCTGCTACAGATACTGTTGATCTAAAACAGATTAATGAAAGTGGCATTCCAACCTTAATGAAAATTCATAACCATGAAAGATATGTCAACATATCACTTTACAATCCTAGAATGATGGTATCGGCCTGACATTCCATAGGCTTAGACAATTAACTTCTATAATAATAACAAATTCATAGGAAGAGAAAATGTGGCAACTCCTTAAAAGCCAAGAAATAAGGCCACAAGCATCCTATGCTGTAATGTTATGCATCCAGATAAAGTAAGTCGAGTCTGGTATCCATGAAGAAACAAAATTCTCCCACCTGGTAAATCAAGGTATCAGCTACTCAACATGCACTCAAAGCTGTATAAAAACTAGTGGCATTCAGCTTGGACTTAATGAAATCCCACAGCACAACCCCATACCTCTCTCTAAAAATGAAATGAACTTGTTTCAACTTAAATACTTCGCTACTGCATTAAAAATCATTCACATTCTGCAAAGGAAAAAAAAAAGAAAAAAAAAAAAAAAAGAAACATCTTGCACGTGACTGCACCAGAAGGCCAAACACAGCATCTCCTTACAGGTTGCAGAGAGCATTACTGCAGTCTTAATTCCATTCACTACAGGTTGCAAATCAACTTCTATGCGGCTGGAGGCTTGTAAGAGCAACCAAGCTTCCTTTGTGCACCACTGAAAAAAACCCCAGGAAAATTTAAACATAAGAAATAGACAGCTGATGGCAGCAGGTGGAAGAAACAAAGTACTGCAAAGTGCATACCATTGCCCAATCACCTGTCTGGGACACTGGGACTACTGTGAAATACCATTTCCATTAAATGATCCAACTACCTGACTACCAGGTCCCATACGATGCCAGTCCCATCCCATCACCAAGCATGTCCATCCTGGGTAAAAACGTTAAACTCTTGGAACATTTAAAAGTAGATAACCATTTAAATAATGTGTAAAAATGTGCTTATTGTGGCATTTCGTATAGAAAAGTTATTTGATACAAATGTGCAGGACTTGAAGACCCTGATTTAATCAAACTAGTACGAACAGGCTTTGAAACATGGTGACTCTTCCAAGGACAAATCCCAGCTGTGGGCCAGCTCTCTCTCCCTCTCACCATCTTTAATCCATAATCCCATGCGAACATTACCAAAATTAACGGGTTCAGCAAAGCATCCTGTGAATTGCTGTTTCAGTCCCAGGAGAAAGATACCCTCAAGCAGTGACAAACTGCTATCTGAAGGAAGGGTCAGTTGGGATCTGCTCCCCTTTCCCAAGATGGTCAGTTCCTAGCCCTGGATATGAGGCACAGTAAGAAAGGTCAGTGCTGAGGACAGACTTGTTCTCGATTGTGGTTTTAGGTTTTTCAAAAGTGCCGTCTTGGACCTATACCATTTCACTTTTCAAAAGAAAAAGTTACAAAAACCAGTAAACAAAAAGTTAGCATACAGCTAAGTTTATATACACTGAGATTTACAAGTTTGTCATTGAGTGACTTCTGCCACAGACCACTGCACATTTGTCCCTAACAAAACACAAAGCTTGAACCAATGGTCATTAGAAGTGACAATGGGTCATTGCTTTATCAACAAGCATAAAGGTAGTAAAAAATAGAACTGTAACTACTTATCTTTAAAAATGCTGATTGACACAAGCAATCCCTCCCATGTCTGCAACTTCCAATTGCACATCCTGCTCTATGACAAAGAAAAAAACCTGCATCTTTATAGGCATTCTGCCAGAGACCAATTTTCTGTTGACACTTGAACGCAGAGAACTGTCGTCAACCACAGCACCGACTGAGAGGGATTCCTCTGAGAAGCTATAGCCCATGCAAGATTCCTTGGCACTTCACACAGGACCAGGAGAGGACAAGGTTTCTCTTTGTTAGAACAATGTTTTCAGCAGCATTATCCCCTTCCAACAAATTACAGTCTGAATGTGTGATGGGTGATTTTCGCATAGCCCCTTTTACCAAGCTGGCTTATTGCTGGCTTTGTGCAGTTAGACCATATGAAGATCCCCACCACTACCTGCCCAGCTGTTAAGGGTCTACAGTACTGGAACAGTTCACTGTCAAGCACTTCAAAGGCTTCTTCCAAGGATAACAACATCCTTTGGAAACCCTTCCATTTTAGCAATTTCAAAACAACCCAGCTTGCTGTAAAATTCCAAGATTCTTTTATCATCTGGTCTCACTTCACAAAAAGCCCCACGGGAGCCTGAAGAAGAAAGAAAAGAAACAGAATACTGTAGGAAAAGAGGTACTGTTAAAAGCACAGACATAAAATATTACTAGAGTTCCCACTATTTTAGCAAGTAAATCAGTGATCCATTTCCACATGGAGCACAGTGCCCAAGATTCCAGATTTATGGCAGCAGAGCTGACCATTCCCTCACGGGACTGCACGTTGCAGACATCCATCAGTCTGAACAAACCCCCTGCACACCTTCCACTGCACACAAAAATATCTGATGTTGGCTCCAAAAACAGCATTGCAAGAGGGCTCCAAGTGGCACAAAGGAACTGTGAGTGTGGGGTGTGCAGTCAGGGCAGGCAGCCAAGCATTTCCCATACTGAAGGTTTGGTAATTACCCACCAGTGCACACAGTCAAACTTTAAAGAAAGCCTCATTACCAATGCCAGCAGGGAAAATATAGACTTTTGTGCAGTGTTCAAGATGTAAAGCTGTGTGCTCTCAGTGCCAAATTGCTCCCTCAGTTCTGCCTATCTTCTAATTTGCAGGATAATGGCTAAAATGAAAAGCTCCCTTTTTCAAGGCAGCAGCAGAAGTTAGCTGTTTAAAAGCTTTTGTAATTATTTACCCAAATCTTCCCAAGTTTGCCTTGCACCCTAGAAATGACATGTAGTTAGGAAACAAGGAATTCTAAGTGCAAGAAACTTACCATTAGCCTTTAGAGAAGAGAGCAGACAGGCCATCATACTTTTGGCCACACTTGGATCTGTCACTTTTTTGTGGATATCAATCTTTATCAAAGATGGGAAATTAGCAAGGAACGATTCCGGCAATACTTCTTGTTCTTCATGGAAGCTTAGCATTATTTTCTGAAAAGAATATGGGAAACAAGTATTTAATAATTATCCAGGTTTTCATTTTCATTTATCTTTATCAGGGGAGACTGCTTTGCTCATGGAGTGTATCTCCAAACCAGCAGTTGTTTCAGCTACACCTCTGATGGCCACTCAGTTCCTAATCTGCTGATTGCTGTCTGTACTCTGGACAAAAAGACTGGCGAGAAAAGCTTCTCAGACCATCAAAGGAGGCATGCAAAGCTCCTTCCCAGTGACCCATACTTCAAGTGAAAGAAAACATAAGCCAACACATAGTTTGCACACAGATACTCTTCTTTGTTTCTTTGCCTTTTTAATGTGCAGTTTTAGGTTGCTTTGCATCATTTACAGCTGTCACACTCCACAAACAACTCATAGATTTTCACACCAAAACCACGTACTCTTAAATTTGTTTTCAGTACTTAAACTGATGTGACTTTCAGTGCTCTACCTGCAGCATGGGGAAACTAATATTGCATTTTGCTGCAGAACAGAGCAGGAGTAATACTTTACTTTCAAAATGAAACTTTCTCTAGATGAAGGTGCTTTACATTAACTGCATTGCTTTCTACTTAAGTACACCTCATGGGTGTATTACAGTACATAGTTGTATCTGACTGACAATGAATACTTTTACTATCTCCTTCTGATAAATGAGGTGCTTCAACACACACTCTTAAGTGTTCAGAAAGGTGCAAAACCTGAATTTCATGTGAGCTCAAAAAAACAAACCCACTTTGGAAACACCTCAGCATACACTTCTGATCTCACAGGTTATACCAACCTCTGCCTCAGATAGTTCCTTGTCACTATTTGGTTTAGTATATTTTTCTTGCATGAAGGGGATCCAAGACATTTTGCATTTCTTAATGAAGGGAGTTACATCAACTGTTCCCAAAGCATAACCACATATGCCATCCTCATCTTCTAAGACGAAGCAGTAATCCAGGCTGAGGGTGAGAAGACCTCCAACTAACCTGCAGGAAAAAAAGTGCAAATTCAGTCAAAAGAAGGTCAGTTTGACCAAGTATTCCCTTCAGGTACCATGGAGGAGACTCCAGGGTCAACCAAAGAAGTGAGTCCTCCAGTCATGGAATTAGTTCCAACAAAGCATTTATTGACTGATTAGCTGAGAAAACTCAGCTATAAGCAACACCTGCCCCTCAGGAATCCAGAGTTTAATTCCATACACACTGCTCTTCAGCTTTTGCTCTTAGTTGCTCTGCTGCCATTGCTTTCACAATTTCCTTTGGGTATTGTTTGATACCAGTTACACATCCTTTCTTAACTGCCTTCCTGTCACTCAGAGCAGACTCTCTATAAAATGCTATCTAAATTAAACACCTGAGACCAAAAAAAATCCACTCAAAGTAGCTCATTTTACAGCTCAGATTTAATGCCCCATTTTTTTTAAACTTCATCTATCATTGCTTATCCTTCTACAAAGTTTGTACATGTACTTCAGAAAAAACTTGAGGCACTTGGTTGGGAGACTGCACCTCAAAAACCTGTCAATTCTATTTTAAGAACTACAGTAGGTCAGAAAAAATACCAGAGGGTATCTACAGACTATGGACACTCTCATGATACACTTTCACAAAATCTGAAATAAAATACTATGATGCACAGGTTTCATAAGACAGAGGTTTCAGCTAAATTCATTTTCTAACAGCTCACAACAGGTGACCAGCACATGAACTGAGTGTAACTGTCAACAGTCTCTTTAAGAAATCAAAATCCCAATCTCCTTAGAGTAAATTATTTTATCTACTTGAAATGTTCTTTGTATTCTTCCCACGCACAATTCTAAAAATTCAAATTAAATACACTATCAGGACTTCTTCTTTCAGAACCACCTCTGCAGGACATTTAATCCTAATACATACTTGTCTCCAATTAAATCTGGTAAACTATGGAAGGGTTGATCAGCTCCATCAGCATACATTTCTCTGCAGATCTTATATACAGATGCCTAAGAACAGAAAAGAGATGATGTCAACTTAGCAGTCACATTCAAAAGAGAGTGTCATTAATATCTACACTGTAACCTGGTACTGACTGGCACTGAGCCGCCAGAGATCAAAAGTATCCATCCATGCATAATTATGGCTGGCATTCCCTCCACCTCTTCCCTGAAAGTAACTCAAAGTTGCCTTCAAAAATATTGCAGTTAAGTTAAATGTCAGGGAAGGAAAGGCTGGAGGTCAACCTGCTGCTCTTGTTAACAGCACAAGATTAACTCTGAGGGTTAGATCCTAAACACTCAGTGAACACCACCATTGCTACAACGTCCCTTTACAATAAGTACAGCAACTCAACCTCTGTGAATGACAGACATATCCTGCATGTTCAAAGGCTTTCACCTGAATCTCTTTAAAAGAGCAAATTTGTATCAGTCACATCTTAAATACGAAACTTAATCTTTTTTTTTAACAAAAATGCTTTGCATTTAACACTTCTCTTTCTTCCTTGAATTAAAGGGCAACTCCTCAGAAGAAATATTTTTTATGACTGCGTGCTCAGCTGCACCTCCGGTTGCTAAGGTGGTTTAGAAATATCAATTCCATTTTCTACAAAAGAACAAGTCAGCTTAGGTCAAGTCCTGCACAAAGGTGTGGAAAAGGCTGCTTTACTGCTTGTGAGAACAGCACAGGACTGAGCTGGCATAGAAGTGGCAGGAAAAGGAGTCTTCATGTGACAGCCTCGTATGTCTGACTGGCTTCGAAGTTAGGACTCATCTGAAATACTGCCAACTCAACACAGAAACTGCTGTTTCATCTCAGTGTATCTACCAACACAAGACTTCAAGCTGCATTAACCCCTACATTGTTTAAACTACATCCAAAAAGAGTTAACTGACTCTTGGCTGATATCTCACTTTCAAGTATTCTCCATGCCAAGCTAATAGGAAAGAAACTACACTACAGATCCATACAGAAAACAGAAAAGGTAAAAGGCACTAATCAATAATGACTAAAATAAAATGTTCCTGATTTCAAAGTTTTAAACACTCCAAAGCAGATTTAACAACATTATTTCAAAATCAGACAAAAAAGCTTCCAACTGTAACTGAAGTGATATGAATGGCTGAACCATGATCACATTTTTCAGCTCCATTTTGAGACACAGTATCATTGTTCTGCCTATACCAAATACCAGCAGGTACCACAATAACCACTGAGTGAAACAGGAATACACACCCACCCTCTAAGGTTTATTCACTCACTGCATGTGTCCCTGCTGCAAGAATTCTTTTACCAGCTGTGAACAAATGTAACTTGTCTTTCATAAATAAGGAAAGCACTCACAGATTTAAGAAGGTGAGGGGGTGGGAGGCTGGGAATCAAGCTGTGAGTGTACACGTACTGCTGCACAGCATGTTGCTGAACCAGAGGCATACCACTTGACCTCAGTTTTCCTGTGAGTGGCATTTGTGCCTTGTGCAAGATACCAGGACACCTGCTTCATTAAGGGAAGAGGGGACTCAGCAGTAACCACTGTTGCCACAAAAGGAAGTGCATCACTAACAACAAAGGTGACAAGTGTCAAAAGCAGTTACCTCATCTTTAGGGAAGTAGGGTCGTATGGTGTACACTTTAGAAGTGGGTGTTAATGGAGGCGGTTGAAAAAAGAGGTCATTTGCCCCATCAATAGGCAGCAAACGCTGTGGAAACAAAATATTTAATATAACTGTAGGAACAGCAAAACCCCTCACTCTTGGGTGTGCACTGCAGACTCCCAAAATAACATTTGCTACTTGCTACCCCAGAAGAAGGTGGGGTTGGTATGCTTTACAAATGCAAAGACCTTATTTGAATAGAAAATATCCAATTGGTGTTCTAAAATATGCAATTGACACAGCACATTAGGAGTCTGTTAATCTTAACTGCTTTAAAAAACTTTTTACCAATCATATCTACACTGTCTAAGAACACAGAATGTCAGGAGGAAAGGTTTGGTCTGAAGAGGGTTAACTGGCCAGAGGAGACGCTTTATCCCAAAAGCAATGCGCTGATTCAATTTGCTGCGCGCAGAGCACCTGTGAGGGGGGAAAAGTATCGCGCCTGAAAAATCCATGAACAAATCTGCACATGGTACAAACAGCGGTTTAGGAATATGTGCCAATTGAACTCCTCGCAATGAAGCGCATCACAGCATTATTTTGAGAGGAACCAAAATTTGGATGATGATCCCTTTTGCTCATGGAATTCCCATCGGCAGACAAGCATGCGCGCATTGTGCAATTGCGGGCGCAGGTAAAAATGCTGTGCGACCTGCAAAGAAACAATGTGAAATGTACAACTAAAGCCGCTGCGCTTCGCATGCGCGTGGGACAGGCAGCATCTCCTTGAGAAATTACTGTAGAAAGGGGAGGAAAATTATTTTAAACCAAGCTGTAAGGCTAATGGGCTTTGGACCAGAAAGCCTTCGGCAGACCAATCCTTCCAGACCTCTGATGTGCAACAAAAGGTTTCTCATAAAACAAAGAAAATGTCATTCAGTTGTGAAGTCATATTGATACCTGGAACTCTCCTGCTAGACCACCTCTAAAGGCCCAGGGTTCTTGGTCTCCACTTAAGAACTGTGCTGAAGATTGACTACGACACCCTGTTGAGATCAGATCCAAGCGGAGAATGTTACGAGAAGGGGGATTTCCTGGGTGTCTTACATGTCCAAAAAGCTAACACATACTTGTGGAAAAAGCTCTCTAACTGAGCTAGAATCCAGGGCTTGGGGAGGGGGAGGGGCTGTAATAATGTATAATTTATAAAGCTTTTGTGCTTGCGCACTAATTGTGGTATTTCAAATTTTTGGACAGGTGAGGCAATTCAGCTACACACTTCATTCTAGACTAGAAGGCACAAGAAGGGTGCCATACAGAACTACGCAGACTTCCCACACATTTTGTACACTTTTTTTGTGTCAGAAACCTTCATTACATCTATGAAAATCCGACATCTCGGAAGCTACGTGGCTCAATAGCTACTACCATAAATTTTGGATCAAACAAATGCCATTATCACAGCCCCTGAAAAAAAAAAAACGGACCTTTCTGAAGTCACATTTTAGTACTGATTGTTTCTAATCTTGTCAGAAAACTAGGACTAGCAATATATGCAAACAGTCTAGAACAGATCAGGCAGCCAGGACAGCTGTATGAAACAGCATTCTTGCAAGAGACTACACAATAATCCAGGCCACACCTTCACAATACGGTTGGCACATTAAAAAGCTCAGTAGTGTTAACTGCAATTAACTCACAATTTAACTGATACATCTTGGTGGCCACTACTAGCTTTGCTTTTTGTATCTTGATTTTTATTTCCACAAGCATACTGGATGCACCAGGGACCCTGCTGCTCAATCAGCAGCAGCAGGCTCATTTCAGTGCTTAGCTTTAGCTTGCACTTGCTTTAGAAAAGAAGCTTCCATTGGCTGTTTGATTTTTAACACCATTCTGCCAGCAAGGCACTGCAGCCTTCATCAAGTAACATAAATGACACCTCAGGAGAGAAAAAAAAGCCAAGTGGTATTTGGAGTGGAGATCTCAATTACCTGCCTAGTTTTCTGACAAGAGGAGCAGCGCAAATACTCTTTTCCTTTGTGGACAGCAATCTACCTCCTGTTCAAGTAACAGTCTCAGATCAGTACAGATAAGTATGTTGTGCTAGTCAGAGAGTCCCAAAGTGTGCCAAGTTTGACATTTATGTGAGTTTAGGAATATAGGTTAAATACAAACTACCCTAAGCATGGTAGAGTTCAGAAAAAATCCAAACACCAGAATTCAAATTTGGTTTATTCTCACATTTTAGAATTCTCACATAAGAAGATATCCTTCCCAAAGAGATTTAGTCAATAACTTGGAAGACAGTATCTGTCTGTCCTTTGAGACTACAACTTAACTAGCACTTCCAATCATTACAGTAAAGAGCTGTGTGAATGAAGAGCTGTATAAATGAAAAACATAGTTAATGCCTTAGTCGCTGCGCAAATGTGACTTCAGTTCATGCCTGCTGTACATCTAATCTATCTGAGCTGCCTCACAGACAAAACCTTTCCATTTAATTAATTAATGACGACGCGCTGTGAACATCTGGCGCTGTCCATCCAATAGCAGTAGAAACTTGTGCTGAGGATTCTCCCATCTGTACACAATGGGGAAGAAGACAATAGAAGTCATTAGTAATCCATAGTACTGTACAGCCACACTAATTTAAGGGACTGAATGCTAGCTGGACTTGAGAGGAGAGGTGAAGAAATTGAACATCCAGTGGACCATTGAGCACACCACTGTGAAAACTAACTTGTTTGGATTTGTAATATACTTCACTTTACATAATGAGATATTTTATCAAAGACCTTTACTCTGTATTTATGCTAGTGCCAAAACTAGCTGAAGAGAATAATGGCCCCTCTCACAGAAGCACTGTTAGCATAAAAGTATTAAACTGTACAGGTGAAAAACCCAGAATTTTTCAACCAGTGTGAGTACTGGAACAGAACAGTCCCAAAGTTAGCAGAGTTCATGTTTACTGAGTTGGCTCCTCCAATGAACTACTCCAAGTATTTGAAGCATTTAGAGATTTGAACACAACTTTGCAGGGACACTGAAAACAATTTCAGCTGAATTTAGGACATAGTTGATAATTCTGAAATGCAATCTGCATTGGGCCCTCGATGTTTTCAGAGACTAAAAGAACCACTATTCCCTTTATAGAGCTTTGGCCTAGAGCTGTAAGCAGATTAAATTATCAAGAAGAGAGCATTTTGTCTAGCTAAAGATCAACATATAGCAAGGATAGTAAAGTTGGAGGAGTTGTGTTACACGTAAAAACGCACAAACTAAGGCTTTTAAAACAGCATGAGGTTGTTAGAGAAATCCCAACATACTACAATGCTGCTCAGTTTTCCTCCCCCACTAGGTTTTCTTCTCTGTGCTTTGCAGAAGGTAGTCTTAAAAGCTCTCTTCTTTATCAACTATAAGTTTAGGGATCAGACATTTAATAAGCACAAAACAGAGGAGTTTGTTGGGCACAGACCAAGTTGATGATTTAACAGGTCTTCTCTGTCCCTGCTTAAATCTGTCAGTATTCAAGAATATAATTTAAAGACAATCCAAACACTAGGATTAGACCAAGGTTGTGTAATGGTTAGCCACTGTGAGGTTTGTGACAGCTACAGAAAGTGTGACTTGAGACCATCAGCTTTGCTGTCTGCTGTGTATGTCAAGCAACTCCACAGCATATTCCTTACAGTTGGATTGAAACCTGAAAGTGAAATGAGGTGACTACAATTACCCAGGCCATGCTGGTGCTATCTGACAACTTAGGATCTCTCAAAAATCTTTCAGGAAAAAGAAAAAAATCAACAAAACAAAACAAAGAAGAAAGTGCCACACATTTTAAAAAAACCAACCAAAAAACCACCAAAAAAACCAAAACAAAACCAAAAAACCAAAAACAACGGTTTCAAGATCATTTTAAGTCTCAGACAATCTGTCCAGAGAGCTCCACAATTTCCACCCATTTCCAAAAACTAAAATATATATTAAAAAAAAAAATAAAAATCAGCAATTTGGAAGGTGTTTAAAGGAAATTATTCTGCACCAGAATAGCCTTATGCTAAAGCTCGCATGCGCACAGGGGCTGGGAGGATCACCTTCCTCATGGCCAGGCCCATTGAAAGGTCTGTTGAAGACAGCAATAATGTTATCAAGACAGAGCAAACAGCAGATGGCTGATGTGATCACATTTCATAGTGTCATTTCCAATTATACAGCAGGGCATCCAAGGAGTTACATGGCACAGTCCAGTGTGCATTCAGTCAAGAGTAAGTTAAAGTCAACACTTACGTGTCAGATGAGATTCAAGTTTCATTAGCCCAAGAAGAAAATCAAGGTCTCCAATCTTAAGCATCCAGCAGCCTTCACTTTTAATAGCAAAGCAAACTCACTGCAAGCGTTGCTTCAAATAGCAAGACAGGAAAACCTTTAAAACAGGGTCAAAGCAGACCCTCTGTCCAAGACATTGGCCTAAATCTTCAGTTTTCCCCGTGGGCTAATTAAAAACACATATAATAAATTTGCTATCTGGGATTATAATGGCTCCCAATGCACCTACCTAACCACTGCACAAAAGATTTCACCATTGACATAATACTCTTGATATCCCAGACGTAGGAGTACATGTCATAAAGGATTGTCCTGTTGGCACAATTGGAGAGGCGAGTGAACATGCCCATCACCAAGCTGCACATCTCTTCAAACTTGGCTGCTCGGTTACGCCATTCTTCTATCTATGAAAAAGATCCACAAGATCAAACACAGGCTCCTAGAGAGGAGAGGAACTCGAGATACGGAGGACAACTACACAATTCATTACTTCATTTTACCAGGATGGACTACCACACCACACATGACTCACAGATATTCTCTGTGGCTGTTAGGAGTGAGGCCAGTACAGGGACACTGGTCACATGCAGATACCAGACTGCTTTCACAGATACATGGCACTACAGGGCTTAAAACAGTAGATTCAACTGGAGGAATTAAAATTACTGTGACCTGTGGTTCATTATACACTATCTTTCAGGTCCTAATAAGCAGAACACCAGTCTCTATTACAGACAACAGATAAAATTGCTTGGGATTTTGACACAAAAGAAGAGAAACAAGATTAGCACTCACTTTTTCAGCATCCTTTCCTTTGCAATTAACGCTGACAACACTGCTATTTGCTCTGAGCCACTGGAATTCCCTTAGCATCTGTGCACCTTTAGGTCCATGTTCGTAAGGAAGGTAAAATAAGTCAGCAAGAAGCTGTAAGTCCTCTAAAGTCACTGGTTCTACTGTGTAAAGAGGCTTTTCATTTGGCCCAGGCACAAAATGTTCTTTGTTAACCTGCTCATCAGTCTGCATAGGTGCAATGTCACTACCAGAGTCTTCCTGCATAGACATCTCTGGAGACTTTGACTCAACTATACTCTCCTTATCCGTATCCATTGGCTTCAGCTCCTCTGCCATCTTGGCTTCAGCAATATCTGTCAGTATCTGGTTTGCATTCTTGTCTGCATCATCTTGTTTTTCCACCACCATGTCCATTGGTTCCTCATCAGATTGTTTCTTCTCCTCCTCCTTGGCCAAGGCCGGTGAGTCGCTGCTCAGCGCCGCGCCCTGGCTCATGATGGGCTCCTGGTACACCGTGGTAACCACTGTTGCTGCATTTAAAGAGGATGGTGCCACCAGTGGCCCTACATCCCCTACAGAGGTTTTAGCACCACTGTGGGCCACTTGCCTACCTGAGAATAAGTAGAAACAAATTTAGTTTTCAATATTTGCCAACCAACATTCAAATCAGCAACTCCTGCAAAGGATGGATGGTTTTGTTATCACAGCATCCCATCAGCACAGCTTCCTTTTGGTACTTTGCCTGTTCACTCCTGTCAATGTAATTCTAACTTTTGAGTTTTGCAAGTTTCCTTTTCACATAACTAGTAAGCAAAGATAGGATGAAGAAAAAGTTAGGTAAATTATTTAACATTAATGTGCTGCCAGCAGCACTTTTAAATATGTCATCAGAATAAAGAGCTCTCAAAGTAACTATTTTTCCCTCTGCATCAACTGACTTGGTAAAGTTGTATTTGAAAATAAAGGACAGTTCATAATAAAAGCTTAATATGATAAGCTGATGCTTAAATATTTCAAATTCAAAACTGTCTTTAACCTGGGGAAAACTGAGACATTCAAAACCTTACCAGATACAATCTTGGACAACCTGCTCTAACTCACCCTCCCTGGCCAAGGCTGTTAGACTCAAGATAGATTCAAGAAGTGCCTTCCAACTTAAACTATACTGTGAAAATGGAGGATGACTGACACCTTAATTACTACTCCTCACCCAGTGCTTCTGCTGCAGTTGAGTATTAAGAAAGTTACAAAACTCTACAGCAGTTCAAAAGTATAAATGCATCAGAGCAGTTAGGAAAATAGACTCCTCCATTCCATCACCAGTTAGCACAGGAGGATGTTTTGATCACTGAAAACCCACACTAGAGAAAAAGAGATTTTCCCTCATATCCCAAGCTCCTAGTGGTACAAAAAAGGTGTAAGTGCTGGAAGGAACTCAGCTATTTATGTAGACAAACTCAGGAAAGTAAAACTATCTTAAAACAACTGGAAGAACACAGTAGTCAGGACCAGAACTGGTTTTTATGACAATCTAACATCAACTCAAAAAAAACCAACCCCACTGTACTTTCTATTCTCTGAGGTTCCACTGAAGTCTAGTAAAGACTGGGACTAGTAAGATCCAGACACTTTCCTGCCTTCTATCAGAAGTGCCAAGGATAATACATCAAGATTGCTTCTGTTGATCAGTCAGAGCATTACAAGCACACTGCAGAACATTAAGCATTCTTACTTTTTAATTAAGGCTCCCCAGTTACTAAGGGAGGAGTATTTCCAGCTGAAGTGTATGAATTGCCAAGATCTGTAAAATATCCTTAATCTAAACACAAATACTGAACATCTAACACCATTTTTCTACCAGCTCCAGAATGACACCAAATCATACTCACTGCTGTATTGCTGAGGTACTCCAAATTCCTGTAACCATTCCGTTAAAGCCAACTTCAGGGCCATTTGTGGGCTGTAGAGAACATCTGTTTCAATATCTTCATCGCTCCCCTCATTTTCCAATTTAATCTGGATGGAAACTGTGCTGTCTTCAGTGTCAGCTACAGAGACAAATTTTAGAAAGTTATCACGCTAGTTTAACTTAAAATAGCAAAACATAGATGTCAGACAAGGCATTCAGTAACTCAGGGGCTTACTTCACATAAAGGACAAGTTACTAGCTCTAACTATTAAAAAAAAAAAGGACAATTATAGTCACCACCATTGTCAACACAGAAACTAGAAATCCTGGCATTCAGGGTGTCTTCTGATCTGGACTGCTTCTATTCCAGTGAAATCATATCCATGGACACATTTCAAATTTGGGCATTAAACTTCCTTTCCAAGAGTGTTAATTACATAACCACAGAAATCTCAAGATTAAGAAATTCTTTGCTACCATGCACTACAGATATGCCCCAGGAAGTCAGTAAAGCAAGATCATTATCTTTCAGGCAACTGCCATCTACTTATGGAACAGAAAAGGCTAGGTGATCATACAAAGAAGTTGGTGAGGAAGAGATACACAAACACCAAGAACTGGTATGCCTTCTATGGTTAAGCACAGATCCAGCAAACAGTCATGCATACTTACTCATCACCACATCTTTTCTCACTCCATTCATGTTAGACTTGTACCAGGTAGCAAGCGTGTGAATGGCAACATAGTTGGCTTCAAATTCACAGTTGGGATTGGTCAGAACACCCTTGAGTCGAGGGATGAGCTCAGTGGACCGACCCTTGTAAGGCCCAAGAAAAAGCCTCTTTTGATCATAATCATTAGCATGAATGTTATCCCAGATAACTGGTGCTCTCCTGATGATCTTAGAAACTTCTTCAATGGATTCTACTGGAATGTCTTTGGATACAACTTTCGGACCTAAGCAGGAAGTAGGATAATCAGAGGGCTTTGCATATACTTGAAGATTCAGCTCCCAAGTAGTTGGACAGTTTATTTTACTAAATACTTAGGAGAAAATACATAACACACCAACAAAATACAAGAAATAAGCTATCAGTCTTTACCTGTCCATAACACTTCAATTCCAGGGAGCAGTTTTTCTCCTACAGTCCGTAAATACGGTGACTGGGCAACATTTGGATAACAGAAAGTCCCACAGTACTCTGTGCAGGAACATAACGTGTCACTGTTATTAGATGTTATTAGGATGCACACGTGTGACAAAATACTCAATTGTCCCACAAACACATTGAGAGAATACCACCCCTGAAAATGAAAAACATTTATAAAATTAACCCAAAAGCCTAAAAGCCTAAAGTCTAAATAAAAAGGACATTATGAATGACACTCAGCATATATATCAGAAACAAACGGTAGAGAATTATTTTAAATGGCTCAAGTGTCAAAATTAGGAAAAAATTATTCAAGTCCATGTTACAGCAGATAGTATCCAAGAGAATGAGAAAACCCCAAGACTCATTACAAAGTGCAAATATCCAAAAATTTTAACAGTGGAACATATGTCTCTAAAGTTAAGGTCTGCAACAGAACCAGAATACTACAGTGTAAGAGGATAAAATAAAAGTAATTTTTGATAAAAAAAGCAACTTGGTGACTAGAGAAGTGAGCAATCTTATTCAAAATAGGAACCAGTGACAGCCGTAAGCATAGACTACCTACTTAAAAAAATTCTTAGAAACTAACAACCTGCTAATTCAAGAAGCAAAGATTTCAGTTCAAATTAGGATAAAGAAATATTCCTTTAGCCTAATTCTCAGTTCAAACTTCTTGAACTGTTCTATCAAGCTGCCTTTCTTGCTTGGCATTGAGCCTTTCAGAGATTAATAAATTTGGAAAAATCTTTGCATATATATGAATAATCAAACTTTTCTTCGTAAGTAATTTCTTCAATCAACCCCAAAATACTCCTTAAGGCAGTTATTAGATGTTAGACCAGCTTTTCAAACAGTAAATAGGCTGAACGAAACTATACTGCTCATTTTACCTGTAGGACAGAAAAGGAATGTGTCTGGTTCTCCTAGATATTGATAAATTTCATTTGTGATTGAGACTTGAGCATGAGCAAAAGAACTGAAAACTTCTTTGTCTGCTGCACACATGTTGTGATCGATATCATCAAACAGAAGTGCAAAAGATCTGCAGCCAAACTGAGAAACCTAATACAAGAGACAAGAGCAAAATGTTTAATTTGTTAAATTATTGTTGCTTCTTTTAATCAAACTGTAAGATTTTAAAATCTAATCTACCTTAGAGACAGCTTTAGGAATGGGAATATAGTGTAGGCAAGACAGACTTAGGCATTCATTGTGAATAGAAACCAGTCTCTGACACATAGCTCTGCTTCTCTCAAAGATTAGACCTTTAAAGATCTGCAATCTGTTCCAGTTTTAACCATCCAAAGCTGATCTCACAGGATGGACAGCTGGGAAAAAAGCTAATTCTGTAACAGCTCTTGGACAAAGGAGAGGAGTCAGGAGTACAAAGAAGATGTGTGTGTCAGGTTTGCAAAGGCATTTATTGTGGGCTAGAGTTCTTGCTTTAGCAGTGCATCTTGGCTTCAAGATTTTGAAATACTCTGAAGACAAAAATAGCCTTCAGCATCCAGTACAAGACAAGAATTTTTTTAAAAAATAAAAGTTATCACTGGCTACTTCTGCAATGCAACTGGAACACATCCATTGGAAATCAACACCAGTGCTGAAATGGTTCAAGAAGCTGGTGAAAAGCTGCAAGAGTGAGCAGGGAATTGGAGCTTCCAGACTAAGCAACACTAAAACTGTGCTAAGTTTGTGACATCCTTACCTGGTCCAGCTTACGTTTCAAAGTGGAAACCTCTTTAGGATTGGAGAAAGTGATGTCAAGTCCAGGTGAGATTGCATAGATGAATTCTATTTCATGTTCTCGTGCAGCTGATATTAGAGTCATTAGCTGCTCTGGAAATTAAATTAAAATATTTCAGAAGGACTCAACAATAAAAAAAAAAATTCTCAGACATCATTTAAAGTATATTATAATGTACAGATACCTCTTCTATCATAATTACAAAAAATAATTGCTGGAATTTCTTGAAACTAACACAGCAAAGAATACCAAATTATTTGCAAGATTTTTCAGCAATTATGCCAAAAGGAATACAATAACTGTCCTTGTATTCTCGCTTTCCATGATAAAATTTTTATAAATGCTTTAAAAATTTTCTTTATCTCAATGCTGTGAGACAAATATGGATATAGTCTGTTTCCACGGTATGTACATCAACAGCTCTAGAATTATTACTCACTTTTTCCACACATACTAACAATTTATTGCAGTAATATCACCCCATGTGACAGTGGCTTATACACTACTCATATGACTGAAGCTTGGGCACATGAAAAAGTGGGGTTTAATATCACTGTCCAGAAGTAGTTGCTTTAAGAAACAATCTTGCAATTGAATAAAGATAATTATTTTTAGTATATTTAACAATCTTTGCTGTTATTGGATATTATCTTGCAGTATCCTTTAGATTATTTTTCTGCATTGATTCAAAGAGGCCTCCAAGAGGGATTATTTAATTTCAAGAGAGTATAATTTTTCCCCTCACCCAAGGAAAACTATAATCCCCTCAGTCTAATAAAGCATCATTAATCCCATAAACACCAGAGGTGGATAAAAAATTCACATTAGATCTTCTGTGTTTTGACTAACTGGTCAAGGGCTGTTTTCCTAACAGGTACTCTTTTCATTGAGACAAGGACTTAATGAAACACATGAAAGGACATGCTATTTGCTCATCAATCTTTTTTTCCTTTTCTGAAGCAAATAATTTCTGCTTCAAAATATGGCCCAGACATTGAAGAGCCAGAGGAATAAGTCTAAGCAACCTTTCCTGTGACAAAAAATAAATTTTGTAAGACAAAGCCTTAAAGGCAGTTTCAGAAATCATCTGCAGCTATAGTTAAAAGAAGTAAATCCATGTTTGTTCCAAAGCTCCAATAAACACACCTGCAGGGTATTAAAAAGAGGTTTTCAGTCACCTTTGGGAATGGCTACTGTAATTAAAAATACACAAGTATATAGAGCAATAACCAATTCATTCAAAAAAATCTACTTATAGAAAACACAGAGGAGAAATAAAGGCCATTACCCGCTTCCTCCACAGAGTACATTTCTCGCCAAAACATCCTGTGCTTGTAGTCATCCTTTGGAGCATACAGGTACGTATTCAGTCCCCACTTCTGTAGCCTAAAAACACAGGAAAAAAGCCTTCAAATAGCCTATAAATTCAGGAATTCAGTGTTTTACTTCATGTTATTCTTTTACTCAGTCTAATTTTTTTTTTCACTGAATATTGTGTTATACTACTAAGTCACAATAACTTTAAGCACAAATAATATAGGACAAATTTGGTATATACAAGATGAAAAGGTGACTATAAATCCCCAAGAATACAGATATTAGGCAGAAAGTTGCTCGAGGTTAGAACAATAATTCTTTCCAGACTTAAGTGGAAGTTGGTGATTACATTCCAACGGAATGTGCTGCAGTAAGAGGAAACATGACTTGCCTTCTAAAAAGTTCTTTCCTCTGCTCCATCACCCAAGGTCTTCCATAAAATCCTATGGGCAAGAAGATTAGAATTATCCAGTTAGATTACGCCTGCTTCATGAAACTTTGTATTACAACTCACCATTTTCTTCCTCTTTTGCTACATTTGTCAAAAAGCTTCCCAAAGCAGAAAGGGAAAAACAATAGTTAGCAGGAGGAAAGTGTAATAATCTAAACTGATCTGAATTTAAAATGCAATTATAACTTTATTTCTTATGATCTAAAGTCTTACACTGAAGCAATTAATTTTCAGAATACAAACTGTGTTCCTGAGCATATGCCCTTGACGAATCAAGTCAGCATTATTATAACAGCAGACTGAACAGTTATAACCTAATTAAACTACCACTCCAGACACCCACAAAATAGATTTGATTTTAGGGTGAACACTGAAGACACTTGAAAATATTTACCAGCTCAAAAATTCTTAACTAGTGGTACAGACTAGGATTCATATACACAGATTATATAAATACATACTGGAGAAAATTATGTGTCATTAAAAAAAAATGTGCAAGTGAGTCAACAAAATGCTAAGGATTTAATTTATTTATTCTGTTTAATAGGCTCTTGGTCAAAATTAAGTTGCAAACTGATACATCACTTTACCATTTCCACATTTTACAAGCTAATACTATGTCTGTGAAGAATCACATATAAATCACATATAAAAGCATCTACACAAGTGATTTTAGAGTACAGTGTATTGAAAGTCATACAATTCCACAGAAATTGCAACTGCTTCTGGCTTTAAATCTAATCCTTCCACTCTAGACACATAATACTTTAAAAAAAGCACTCTCAATGCCCTCTTAGTCAATCCAACTCCCTTAGACCTATGTGCAAACAGTTCAGCCACAAGTGGGCACTTCAAAACAATGCTCCAGCTTGCAGTCCATGCAAAGACCAGAGACTAAAATAACATGAAATTTAATAAGCTCTTATTTTCAAACGGCATGGCCTCTCACTGATGAATGACACTACTCACACACAAAGCTCACAAGTCCCTGTAGAACACCAGTTCAAAAGGTAAACAGTATCTTCATTTCCAAAGCTATTCACCCTTGTAAACCTGTAAATATTCAGTCTCATTGAGGTCACAATCACCCTTCCACCTTCCAAAACTCCAAACGGATGCAATTGAAGCCATTTTTTAATATTTTGTATTTCAGTTACATGTTAAGTGTACAATGCTCTTGTAAGGAGCTTAAAGCAAGAGGCTCAAGTTTTCAGGATTACTCTCTCTAAGAGTGATCTCAAACTGCCTGGCACCACAACGTGGCAAAATTGAGCAACTACTTCTCCTCACAACTGCCCAGTGCAACAGGGAACAAGAGAGAGCTGAGAGGCCTGAAAACCTCCCAGTTTACTTCACCGAGAAGGAATTTCTCATTTTCAAAATATTTCCTAACTCTGATGCTGCCCTGAGGAAGCTCAGGAACTCACAAAAGAAGTGAAATCCTGTGAAACCTAATTAATATCCCCTATGCCTCATAACTTGTTCACAAGATTTTCGCTTTACTTATGATACTACTGTTTCAGACCTACAAACCTAAAGCAGAGTACGGCCTACTAAAAAAAAAAAAAAAACAGTTACCAAAAACTAATTAAATGAGGCTGAACAGAACTGGCTGATCTGTAGCAATACTTTTCCATCTGTCACCACATTTCTTAGGTTACTACTGTCAGCAGCTAATTACAGTTCTTGGATCTTTCTGTCCNACAGTTACCAAAAACTAATTAAATGAGGCTGAACAGAACTGGCTAATCTGTAGCAATACTTTTCCATCTGTCACCACATTTCTTAGGTTACTACTGTCACCAGCTAATTACAGTTCTTGGATCTTTCTGTCCAACTAAAAAAAAAATCGACCCAGTTTTGTATTACTCCCTCAGGACTGTGTGTCAGGTTAATACAAAGTCAAGGGATCATGCCAAAATACCTCATCCCATTACCATGCTCTTCACCACTAAAAGTCAGGACATCCTAGAGGCAGTGCACCAAAGCTCTGCATTCAGCAATCTTAGACCATATTACTCTGCAAAACAGTGAATTTTTTAAGTGGCATACGCTCTTCACATTCTTAAGAGTGCACAACCAGTATTTGGCCAATTGCCCTCTGCCTTTTTGACCAAAGATCCAAATTCTCCATCTCAGTGCTCTAATCTCACTACACTTTAGTCTGTGTTAGCCACTACTATAAGTTTAAGCATTTATCTACATTTCTGAAGTTAATTCCTGGTTTTCTCTCGACTCTATAATTCCCTTGAGTCACTAATCAGACAGATGCTTTCACTCATGACTGTTTACCTTGTTCCCCACAAGTTTGTTTTTCTGTTGGTGGTGGTTTTTCACTTGCCTTTTTTTTTTTTAAACACTCCCCTATTCCTTTTTTCCCCGTACACATGTTATTGTCAGACTGGTAATTCCTAACCAGTGTTTGACGGCCTCATTGAGCAGAGGCCATTTTCTTGCTTTGTTTTGTGCACAGTACACTCAAGAACACCTGCAACAAAATATATGCTAAGGGAACCAACAATGTAATTAACATGACAAGAAAAAATATTATGGAATTCTCAGTGGTTCCGATAGAAACCTGGACAAACAAGCAATGCTCCAGGTGTATCAGCAGGAACAGGAGAAAACATGCTGTTACAATCTGTGTTTCTCTTCACTGTTATGTGTCTCCAAAGCCTTCAATTTGGCATCTACCCTCACAGAATTAAGTCTATTAGCAAAAGAAAGGCGTTTTTCTTCACACTGATTGTATTTAAGCCCTACCAATTCACCTCTCACAGTCATATATACAGCAACCGAATGCTCTGTGTTTTTGTTATAAGATACAAACAGAAAACAGTCTCCAAAGCAATGCAGATACTGACTTTGATAAACTGCCTGTTCCCCTCTCCATTCATCTGCTAATCATTTTGTTTTCCTACTGGAAAACCATTATGGGTACAGAAATAAGAAGAGATCATGGGAAATAAACAATTTAAAACCAACCTCTACGCTGAGAATAAACCACATTTCCTGCTGACTTTCTACCATCTACCTTAACTGATCTGTCAGAAATGCATTACTAAGAACTGCAAAAAGTCCCTTTATTCTGCAACTTCAACAAGAATTTATATCTTTCAATGGTGCAACAAAAGACGGGGCTTTTGTACAATTAAAATGATAGGCTATAACACTTTAGAGAACAGGGTGCATTTAATATTAATCACTGAGCAGACGTCTGCAGAATCCCCAGTTCCCTGCTCAGGACTGAATGTGAGCCTCTAGAGCGCAGAGAGAGCACGTAC
>VYXF01012756.1:510093-536568 GCA_013397295.1 Polioptila caerulea | reverse complement strand
GGAACTGAGTGTTTACCTCGGCTCTGCGCATGCGCCGCGCGGCCCTGCGCCCCCGCGGGAGCGCGCCTGCGCGGGAGCGAGCGGCGCGCGGGCTCCCGAGGGACGTGACCCGCTTGTGGGACAGCTCCGACCGAAACGGCCCGGGGACACGGCCCGCCTGGAAAAGGCCACGAGAAGGCCGAAGGGTGGGACGCGGATTTGAGATGGTATCAGCAGATCAGAGGAGTCACACAGCACTTCTGCTGTTGCAGCCGCATGGGAGCACGAGGACCCCAGGGCTGAGATGAGCTCTCTTGTGGAGAGGGGACGGCAAGGTGATCCTGCCGGCCTTCCAGGCACTGGGGAGACTGCAGCGGGTACCGGCCAACAAGAAACAAGTTAACAAAGAGCTGCTCGAGAGGGGAGGGCTGAAGAATGCCTGCAAACATCAAGGCGGACACATCACGTTTCAGCCACGTTTCTGCTTATTCCTACTGATAACAAGGGCATGACAAGAAACTGAAGACGGCTGCGTTTCTGGCACCGTCACTACCCGTGCTCAGGAAGCTGCAGCAGAGCCCCTTGGCCACGGGGCATCTCTAGTTACCACCATCATCAGGCCAAAGCTTTCAAAGACCAAAAATAGAAATTGTACAGATACCCTAAACAGGGACCAGATAAATTGTATTGGTGCATGAGCAGACTTTATAGAAGGGTTAGAGAAGTGCACAGATTCTGGGTGGAGAACACACAGGACTTTCACACACCTCCAGAGCTGGGCGGTGACTACAGGGTGACAAAAGACCCTGAAGGTGTGCACGGTATCTCTGATCATGGCAAAATAATCCCACAGTAATGGTTCTCCCAGTGTTGCAATCTCATCCTTTTATAAAACGCTTGTGTTTCTAGGCAGTATTCAGGATGCTGGAGTGAATCACTGCCCCAGGCTGCATCAGCTGCCTCATCCAGTTGCTCAGATGTTTTACCACATAGCTACTATTAATTTTTCCTCTGAAAGCTGGGAAAAACTTGTCTGGAAGCAACGCAAGGCTGCCCTTTTCCAAGGATCCATCAGCTTTTATTCTCTGTTCTCATCATAGACCAAATGACTTGGCTATCCACCCTTAAATGCCGCCTCCTACTAACAAGGATCATCCAAGCCCGGGCTCACACAGCAGCTTCACATAGCAAGCTGAAGGCACACCCAAAGATCCAGGCCTCCCTGCCCTCGGGCCCTTCCTGCGGGCCTGTTTGGAGGAGAGCTAAACAGTATTTTTGACTCCCAGGGGTGCTTCCCCACCCCCTGCTCCAGAAGCTACGCTCCCCGCACAAACCTTTTCCCGTTTGGTGTGAAAAGGCTACGGCAGCATTCGAAGGCTGAGCCCCACAGCGCTGTTTTTCCCATTATCACCTCAGCCTCTTTCCTGCCCTTCACCCTGGGGACAGGGACCCAAGGGATCCCGTCAGTGGCTCACAGCATCCCGGTGCCACAAGAGGGCACATCAAGCCCTTGGATGTCATTGCCCAAAATAGCAATGAGCGAAACAGAGCTCAGGGGATAGGATATACCAGGAAAAGTGGGTTAGAGGGGAAAACGTGCTCAGACCCATTCATACTGGCATACACAGCCCTGGGTGATGGCCAGCAGCCCTAAAAGGTCCCTGGAGAGTCAGAGGCTTTGGAAAGATCAGACTTGCTGCTTACCCAGTCCCACAATGGTAATTCTCCCCACAGCCTGAGCCCATCCTTTTAAGATGTTTGGTCTCCAGGCAGCTCTTTGCTTTGAGCTTTCAGTTCCTGGGCCACAGACTGTAGAATGCTGGACCATTTTGCTGTCCCACATGAAATCCATTCCTCTCTTGTTCTGCTACTTTCTAACTTACATGAGTGTTTACTTAATTTTTCCGAGTTCTCAATGCTGGACTTTTCCAACAACCAGTGACTGCCCTAAGAAAAGCCCCTTCCCACTCCATACCTACCTCCTCAAGGTGGCAGGTGACCATGTTCCTGTTAGCTCAACCTTAAATGCAACATCCTAACAAGGGCCACCTGGTCCCAAGCTTGGGTTCACCCAGCAGCATCTGTGACAAGCTGAAAACACACCTGGCAGCCTGACTCCTGAAATGTGACACACTTGATGTCCACAGCACCCCAAAAAGGATACCAGCCCTCTGCAGAGACCCCTTGTTTTTCCTGCCCTCCCACCCCACGCAGCTGACAGATGCAAAGACATAACATTAGTGTGCATAGCGATTGTGGTTAGATTTTATTGGTTTTTTGTTAGTTTTTTTGTTTTGTTTTTTAACTCATATAATTGTTATAATACAAAATATACAGACTGGAGATGCCAAGCGGGTTGTGGGTCACCATGCCCCGGGGCAGGGGGTCACACCATGCGACCTACAGCGTGAGGGGGGAGGCGGCAGGTGCTCCACATGGCAGCGAACAATGGGTACCCGAGAGAGCTGGGAGGAGGGAGAACAGGGCCAAAGAGATGGAGGGGTAAGGCCCTCCCATCTTTAGGAGAATGCAAGTGGGAGCTCAGCCCCACAGAAAACCTGGGAATAGGTCTGTGAGATGAACAGTGTGTTGAATGAACCTGAAAAACACATCATGTCTGTGAGATAAATAATGTGTCAAATGAGCCTAAAAAACATGTGATATCTGCAAGAGCTGGGACAGGGACGGTCCCCCTGGGAAGCAGCCCCGGCTCAGAGCCCCAGAGGTTAAATTCTAATGTCTCCAACCCCAGGGGCTCAGCCTGGGTGCTGATCCCAGACATTGCAGCTCAGGCCAGCCAAATCACCCTGGCCAAGGATACCGAGAATGGAGTTGCTCTCTCTGTGGCTGCCAGGGTGGGGTACATTGCCAGTGCCTGTGAGGGGCTTCGGGAGTTGGCATGGGATCATTAGCCCATGGGCATCACTCTTCCAGCTCTGACTTGGAACAGTGTGTGGGCAGGACAGGCCTGTCTGCACACACCCATCTCCAAGGAGCTGGTGGTGACAAAGACACCCAGGGTCCCCATCCCCAAGGTCCCCAAGCAGGCTCTCACATGGCCATGCTGGGAAAAGGAGAAGAGCCCTCTGCCGCAAGGTGACCCTCCAGCCTGCCAGCAGAATGGCAGTGACTCCGGTTTAACCCCAGCCTCCGCTTTCTCCTTCAGGAACTGCCAGCTCAGCCATGTCACCAGCTCAGGGCTATGCCTGTGGGGACACCTCTCTGCCTCATTGCTCATTCCCCAGTCCCCGGGGCAGCAGGTGGGCTGGGATGGGCCAGGGCACAGGAACAGGGCAAGGTCAGCAGCAAATGATGCCAGGAGCATGGCTGTGAGCCCTATGGGGCCAGAATGGCCACCAGAGACCAGCCCATCTCCCCCTTCCCACATGTCCCCATACCCTGGCTGTCATGTCCTCAGGTAGGGTTGGAAAGGCTGTCTTTCCACTGGAGCCTCAAAGGGGATGCCTGGGGTCCCCCTGTGCCAGCACCCCAAACCTGAGGGACAGGGGCTGAGGCTGCAGCTCTCCCAGCTCTGTATCCTCCATCCTGGGGGACAAGTGCCACAAAAAATCACTTTGGGGTCCCTTTAGCCTCCCCTCTGCCCCTGTCAGGAAGACCCTTGTCTAACCCTGGGATCAGGGGCTGCTCCCCATAGCTCAGGCAGCAATGAACCCCAAGGGCTCACGTGGCTGCCTTCTCCAGGCACGGCCCCTCTGCCCACCCACTGCCCCAGTGTCAAGATAGGGGGAGTGGCCGGTGGCTCACAGTGGACACACTGAACATGCTTCCCACAGCAGGGCACAGCCAGGGCTGGGGAGGAAGCCAAGGCACTGGCTGTGCCCATTGCAAGATTTTATTGGTTTCTAGACAGTGTTGCTGGAGGATTTGGGCTGGGGAGGATCAGGGTAGGCGAGCTGTGGCTGCACAGGGTGGTGTGCACAGGGAAAACCTCTACTGCAGCCCAGGATGCATCCTTTTCACTGGGATCGAGTGCAGGGAGGTCCGTCCAGGTGAAATTCTCATCCTGTGCCAGCCATGCCCATGCTCCAACATCTGGGAGCACCTGCTTGGGATTCCCCAAGGAAAGCAGAGCTGGGCCAGGGGAAAGGGAAGATCTCAGCGCCAACTGCATCTCAGGGAAGGAAGGCCCCTTTCCATGGGGATGTCTGTGCAGCTGGAGGAGGGGAGTCNCCGATCTCTCCAACATCTGGGAGCACCTGCTTGGGATTCCCCAAGGAAAGCAGAGCTGGGCCAGGGAAAGGGAAGATCTCAGCGCCAACTGCATCTCAGGGAAGGAAGGCCCCTTTCCATGGGGATGTCTGTGCAGCTGGAGGAGGGGAGTCTCAAAGGAAAAGTCAAACGAGAGAAGAAGGTTCTGGGCCCAGTGTCAGGAGAGCTCATCTGGAGGCAGGTCTGGGAGCTAAATCACGCTGTCGAAGAGCTGCATGGATCGCATGATGTTCTCATCCTGTCAGGAGAAGGTGGGAAGCTGGCATGTTGGGCACAGAACAGCAATCTGGGCAGCTCCCCCAAACCTGGCTTTACCCTCATGGCAACTCTGGCACAAGGGACAAGAGCCCCAGGGATTACAGGCAGTTTCCAAGCCCTACTGGGTCCATGGCTCTCCTCATCTGTACGAGGATGGTGGCATGGGTACAGTTCCCAAAGTAGAGCTCCAGCCTTTCCCCTGGGAACCCTGGCTTCACCCCCTCTCTGCAGGAAGGAAGCACGAGGGACAAAGGTCCCCAGGAAGAGGGTGGTGACCTAGCTCAGAGAAGAGCTGCTGGTGACTTTACCTTCTGGCAGGACTCCAGGAACTCCTCGATTGTCACTACGCCATCCTTATTCCGGTCCATTTTCTGCAGACAAGCAGAGCACAGGGGGCATAGCAGGGACAGCCCCAGCCGTAGGGAGAACCTGGTACCCCCTGCCCAGGTCCCACAGGGGACACATTGCACCCCTGGCCCCAGGCATGCCCAAGCACCAAGAGGACCAGCACAGCCCTGCTTCGTCCCCTGAGTGGGGTGTTTTCTACTGCACCCACTGCAGCTCTGTGCTGGAGCTCTACTTCCCCAGGATGTACTCAGCTCACCTGGAAGAAGTTCTCCACATGCTCCCGGGGTGCTTCCTCCCGCATGGCCGGGTAGGTGTATTTGCCCATCATGTCATAGATGGACTTCATGATGTCCAGCATTTCCTGATGGGAAGGGGAGCAGGGTTGCCGTGTCAACATGGAGCTTTGCCTCTACCTGGTCCCCAACCCGCACCTTTTTCTTGATGCTCCTGAAGGACCTGTGGGGTGCTCAAATGTGTTTCTGCTGGCTCTGTGCAGTGTGGGGCCATGTGTGCACGTGCATGTGCAATGGAGCCCCAAAGCTGCACACCACTCATCCACCCTCCATCCCAGAGTCACACCAGTGCCAGGGGGCCAGGAGGGATATTTGCAAAGCTGAGCTCAGTTAAATATTTATCCCCTGAGCTCTGCTCCAGAGCTAAGCCAATATCCCCGAGTTCTGCCCTTGTCCCTGCCAGGTGCAGACTTGCACTGGCCCTGGGGACCAGTCTGGACCCCTCTCCATCCCACCTCTTTGGTGATGCAGCCATCTTTGTTCAGGTCATAGAGGTTGAAGGCCCAGTTCAGGCGATCATCAATGGTGCCCCGCAGGATGGTGGACAGCCCAGACACAAAGTCCTGCAAGGATGGACAAGGCAGGCAAATGGGAGTTACAGCCACAAAGGGCCTCAGAGACATAGAGAGTACAGCCCTGCTTGATTCTCAGAGAGGAACTCAGCCCCAAAGCTGATGTGCCCTGGGGCTGGATATTGAGTATCAAAAAGAGATGGGAGAGAAAAAACTGCTTAACCACATACATTTCCCACACTACTCCCCTGAGTCACAGCAACCAAGAGGACAACATGCATCATGACCTGCTGTTCAGCCAAAGCCTGAACAAGACCCAGCCATGGCTGTGTCTGCCAGTCTGGGTCCCTACACAACCCTACCCAGAAAATACAGAAAGCCCTTTTTTTTTTGCTTTTCATTGGTTTTCTGTTGCCTCTGAGAATTTAATAAACTCCACTAGGCCTGCAAGGCTCTTCATCCATCTGCAACAACACTGCTGGCCCCAGCCCATGGTCCCTGGAGGGATCTGCTCTCTTTGCTCCACCATAACCCCCTCCTTGGCTAGAGCTCACCTCAAAGCTGACGGAGCCATCATGGTCGGTGTCGAAGGCGTTGAAGAGGAAGGTGGCATAGGTGCTGGAGTCTGCAGGAAGGCAGACAGCATGAGGGGGTGCTGTGTGACCCTCTGCCCTGCAGAGGCACCCATGTGTATGGGGACAGGGATGGGCACTCACCTCCTTGAGGGAAGAACTGTGAATAGATCTGCTTGAAGTTTTCTTCATTAACAATGCCGCTTGGGCACTCCTGCCAGGGCAAGGTCATAGTGTCACTTCCACATTGCAAAAAAGGGCTGAGCACCCCCTAAAAACCTGTGGCTCCCTTGCCTTGCCCTCCAGCCCAGTGCACCTGGTGGAGTGGCTAGAAAGGCTGCTTGGAGCATCTCCCTGATTTTTTGGGCTGCACCCCTTACTGGAGGGGCTCTGAATCCCAGGCATCCAGGAAGGAGGCTCTCTGTACCCAAAGAAACGGAGCACAGGATCAGATCTCCCCACTGAGCTCCCTGGAGGTAAGATCAGGCTGTAGCCTTATATAAACTTCAACCTCCAAGTCCCAAAAACTTTCACAAGCAAAGCACCACCCTGAGGTGGACACAGCAGCAAAGGTGAGGGCTATTAGAGCTGGTCAAGGGGTACTCACATTCTTGAAGCCTCGGTACAGGACCTGCAGCTCTTTGCGGGTGAACTTGGTCTGCTCCTGGAGCTGCTCCAGCCCCTCGGGGCGATGGCAGACGGTGGAGAGCTCAAACTCATCCTCAACACTGTCTGCAAGGAACCCAGGGGAAGAGAGGGTGGCTGAGGCCAGCACTGTCCTGCCCTATCTTGTCATGCCAGGGGGCAGGAGAGACACCTTGCACAGCACACGCTGTCCTCTCACACCTGCCCAGGTTGACACATTTTTTTAGATTTCATAGATTTTCACATTTCATAGAGCTGGGTCTATGCCAGAAGGGGACACTCATAGACATCCTGGCTACAGACCAGAGACTGACACTGGGCAACAACCCCCCTCTGCTACAGCCCAGGCTGGGCACAAAAGAGGTGTGAAAAACCCCCAGTGCTGAAACCCTCCCTGCCTGCCCTTCTCCTCCCACCAGCACAGCCATCTGCCCTGTGGAATTCAGACCCTTGATGTCCTGCAGCACCAGGGCTCACATCCAGCAGAAGAGTTGCCCTCAGAACCTCCAACCAAAAATGCCCTCCCCCCCCCCCAGCCTTTCCAGATTCTTTTCTGTCCACTGTGCTCCCACCTTCATCAACAGCTTCTCTCCACCATCTGCCGAGCTGCACAACCCCTGCCTGCAGCAACCAGCACCCCTAAGCCCCACTCAGCCAAGAGGGGCACACAGCAGGTACTCCCCCTTCATGGGACGGTTCAGACCCTGCCCCTCCATACTCACCTTTTCACAGGGGTGATTGGCCTGCCACTGTGGAGCTGGGAGAGATCCTGACCAGGGGCTTGGACTCACCAAGGAACCAAGCACACCCAGTACAGGGGGTTAAGGGACTCTGCACTCACTCCCTGCTCAGCCTTTCATTGCCCCATCATACCTCCATCTCCAAACCAACCCTAAGCTCAGAGAAACAACTCCCCACCCCGGGAGGGCACCGCTGCCCTGAGCCAGCTCCCAAGCAGTCCTTGCCACTGTGCATCCCATGGGAGCTGCTCCAGGGAGATGAAGAGGGAGAAAACCAAGTAAAGACAGAGGTGGGTGCAGAGGCCGTGGGACAGGACCCCTCCAGGGCAGGGCTGATCCTGAGGGGCAGGGCAGGGAAGAGGTGGAGGTGTCCCCTTCCCGCAGGCAGGGCCAGGGTGGAGAGCAGGCAGCAGCACCGCCGGGGACAAACACACACAAAGGCAAGAAGAAGCACTTGCTTTCACTGAGCGAGGGGATGGATTTGGGCCGGCAGCAGGGCAGCAGTTTGAGGAATCGCTGCTTCAGCGCTTTTTTAGTTTGGACTGGCGGGTTGCCTGGAAGAAAGAAGGAGTCACCAAGCAGAAGAGTTAACACAGCATCAGCCCCCGGTCCCGACGGGCAGCAGGGTTGGGCACCCGGCGCGGGGTGATCTGAGCAGAGGCAGCACATGCAGCGTGAGGCTGGAGGAGCAGGAAGGCATAACCTAGCCCAGGCTCTGGTTGACCTTCCTGCTCAATCCCAGGACAAACCCAGCACCGGAGTATCCATCCTTGGGAAGGATGAGGACAACCCTGCTAGGCTACTCACACCCAGCGCCTCTGTACAACCCCATCATACCAGGGTGCACTGGAGACTCCCAGGAGCCCAGAGAGTCAGGAAACGGCAGAGCCAAACTCTCTTTAGCCTTTAGGACAAATACCTGCTCCCTGGGGACCCTCTCCAATGGGCTCTGCAGGGAGGCAAGGTAGAATGAAGCCCAAGAAACAGCGTGTGGCTGAGACAGGGCATTGCATCCTCCTTAAACTCAGGCTGGGTTTGATCCTGCTGGCATCCAAGGGCTAAAGGCAAAGCATGCACTGGATCCCCCCTGCAGCCCAGACTGCAGCATGCACACCCACCCCAGTGCAACACTGGGACCCAAACCCAGGGACCTGCTTTGAGACAGCCAGAAGGGGAACGGGGCTCAGGGCTCTGCCTTGGCCAGGCTACAGGGCTGGGTGAGGGACTCACCACACCAGCCTGGCCCATGGCCATTGCATCCAAGTTGCCCTGCATTAACAGTAGGTCCCCTCACTGTACTGACCCCACTGCCACCCCCCATTCCCCCATTTGGACCCAAATGGTTTCACTCAGCCCCATCTCTCCCAGCTGGTGTTGCCCCATGGCTGCAGACCCCCTCCCTCCCTTCCCACAGTGTCTCAAGCCAGCAAACTCAGCGCAGGACTAACGCTGCAGGTAGGGAAAGGAGGAAGAGGAGGGGATGAAGGCCATGCTGGGCTCCAGCCTCTGAGTGGAGGCAGACACCAGCATGGGGACAAATGGGACAAAAGGTGCAAAGTCCCTTTGGGGCTCTGGTTTGTCGCTGTGTTTGCTCCAAGCATCCTGTTTATCTGCAAGCAGCAGGTCACAATGCCTATGCATCCTGAGCCCTGGTTTGGGGGTTGTTTCTCTAGGGTTCCAGCAAACAGCTGCCAGAAAAGCCCTTCCTCAGCCTTGTGGGGCTAAGATCAGCCCCAGATGCCAGGAAAATGGGGTTGCATGGTACCCAGCTCCAGGACAGGGACATGGGTCTGCATCCAGCAGCCACTTCTAGGCAGGTTGGCCCCAAAACACCCACAGGCAGAACTTGGGACCCTCTGAGCTCGCACCAAGGCAGCTCCATCATTCTGGGGGACAGAGAATAGCTCCAGGAGGTCATGGATCCAGCAGGACATCACACAAAGCCACTCAAAGAGGGCAAATTCCCCCCAGGGATGCGGCCAGAGTGACAATGAGGTGCAAAGGTATAGGGATGAACAAACACTGGCATTTGTCAAGGGGTGACAGGGGCAAGGGTGAAGACCAGGATCTTGGCACTGGCAGAACAGCACAACCTGGCTCCTATCTGCTCCAGGGTCTGCAGGCAGGTGAGGAATGTGGACTTTCCCTTCCTAGAAGTGGGCATCAGTTGTACAAAAATCATTATTTTGTTCCAGCTACCCTTCCAGGGCCTTAATTTGCAGAGGGAAAGGGAAATTGCACCTTTCAGCCTTCCAAGGATGCTCTGGGGCCAGGTCCCTCCAGCAGAGCTGAGCTGTGGGAACAGACCTGACAGGCAGAAGTATCCCCTTTGCTGAGAGGGAAGGGACAGGGTGGGCAGAGCAACACCCAATGCCAGGGTGATGGACCCGGGAGGGAGCAGGGCAGGAGGGAAACCACACAGCGAGAGAGATGCAACAGAGAGTAAACTGTGGTTGGACTCACAGGGGCAGCAGGTATAGGCACGTGCAGTAGGTCAGGTCGGGTGCAAGTTACACTTTAGTTTGTTATAAAGAAGGAAAAAGAAAAAAAATAAAGAACATGGGTGTTTTCTCAAGGAGGAAACCGAAGGGGGCCCGATTCCAGGGTCCCCAGGACAGGGGAGGGAGCACAACCAGCACATGCAGCTTAACAACAGGAGAGGGATGACCAGGACTGGGGTTTTGCTGTCCTGGCTTCAGTGAACACAAGGGCTCTGCTGAGTAGGACACACCACCCTCTTTCTGTCTCCAGCATCCAAACCACAAGCAAGTCTGGGAGCTCCTCCTTGCTGGGAAACAGCTCTGCCCAAAGATGAGGAGCAGAGCCCAACCATGTGCTGCCACTCTGGACACGAGGGACATTGCAGCGCAAAGCCCTGTCCCTGCCAGCAACAGCTCCTTTTCCAGATGCCGCTCTGCTCTCCACCCTTCTGCAAGGGCCATCCAGTGGCCGGCACAGAACAGAAAGGGCTGGCAGTGTTTTATCTGCGGCGAGAGGTCTGCCGGGTTAAGTGGCTTGTCGCTTCCCATGCATCACTCCGCAGCTCAGTGACTTCAAAACACACAAACACACACAAACTGAGACTCCATCCTTGAGCAGCACCAGAAGAGGAAGGGATTTCCCATCCCCACCTCCACATGCTGTTGAAGTGAATCCTAAAGGCTGGCTCTGAAGGGACCTATAGGGGGTAGATCCCTGCCTCCAGCAATGATTGTCACCAGGATGGCCACAGACCACTCTGTATTGAGTCACCAGCAGCTGACGTGTCCTTGGAGGCTGGATCCAGCCAATGCCACCATGCTGAGGGTTACCCAGTGCTGGGCTGACACCCTCTTCCCACAGAGGACCCAAGCCTGTGCTGCTCCATGGTCAAGCCGGAAGAAAAGCAGGAGACAGAGTCAGTTGGATATATAACTATGTCCCTGCCCTCCCATAAAGCCATAGCCACCAGTGCCCTCCCAGGGACAGCTGGATGGGGAGACCAACCCACCCCTTCCATGGCACCCTCCTGCTAGAATATATCCTCAGTAACAAACCAACAGGCAGTGCCAAATCCCTCACATCACTCTCAGTAACCTGTCAATAAATGCATAATCATGATGGGTGGAAAATGTGCATCCCATGACAAGACCTCCCCAGTGTCCCCAGCTCCAGAGCAGAGCACCATTCCAGGAGGGGAACAGAGCACCAGCAGCCCACCAGTCATGCAGCACTCACAGCCCCCGCTTGGCCCCATGGGGCCACACTGGGTCAGTTGGCAGGTCAGGAGGAGCAGGTATCCCAAGGCTGATCTGAACTCAGCTGCCCCTAAAACCTGTGGCTGACAATCATCTCTGTGCAGGACTCAGCCACTCAGGGAAGTACTCAGCCTCAGGCAGTGCCACAGCTCTCTGGGGTCTGCAATGACGGTCAGCAGGAGGAAGAGTGAATCTCCTCAGCCTCCCTGGGGAGGTCAGGATGTGTTCCACCAACAGCAGCTCTGCAAATGACCCTCATCAGTCAGCAATGCAGAGCCAAGGGTAGCAAAGGTGCCAGACAGTCATCCATCAGAGGAATGAAATCACAGTTGGCATCTCCCAGGGCCAAAGAGTCCCTGTTCTGGGGGTGAGACAGAGCTGGGAGCAGCAAAGCTGTCAAACGAGCTGCAGTGCATGGGACAGCAAAGGCTCAGGACCAGGATATTCCCAAGTGGCAGAGGGAGAAACCTCAACCACAACCATTGTGCTGAGCAGTCCCCAGCAGGGGACTGGCCATGGGCCAGAATGGGCCACAGAGCCAAGTGGGGCTGACAGCACTGCTGTCCCCATTCCCATCCCCAGCCTGCGACAGTGCTCCCAGATAGCCTGGCTGTGCCCAAAGGAAATGATGCAGAATAATAATTTCTTCAGACCACGCCATGTACAAAATATTGCAAGCAGGGAATGGGACAGGATACACATCCCAAGACAGTGGAGCTCAGGAGCTCCCCAAATGGAGCAGACAAAGCTGCAGGACTGGGACAGCCATATGCATTGCCCCGCTGCAAAACTCACACACAGGGACACATCCTGCCCCCACCAGCACCTCCTCTGGCAGCAGGAGCCAGTGCATCCAAGGTGCCAGAGGAGCTACCCAAAAAAATGCCCCAGCAGAGAATCAGCTCCTCTTGGCTGCAAGCAGTGTGTTCCACCAGAGCTAGTGCTCTGCATATCCATTACCCAGATGCCATGCATACCCTCCACAGTAAGGCACAGGGACAAAAAGTGGATGTGCTTCACCACGTCCTAGACAGATCCCAGGTAGCTCAGGGACTTCCTCCATCAGAAGGAGGTTGAAAGCACCTCTTGGGCACAGCACCCTCCTCTCTTCCCCTCCCTCAGCTCTACTACTAGTTGCTCCTCTGATTACTACTAGTCACACACCTCCCATTCCGAGATCTGGCTACCCAAGGGGATGTGATCTGCAGTCCCTTCATTTCACAGCATCCCCAGTGCCAGCAAGGAGGCAGAGAGGATGGAGGCAAACCAGCCCCAAAACACATGCATGCAAAGTCTATTGGCAGCCCTTGTCTGAGCTGGGACTGTCTGTGGCACACCTGAGGAAGGCAGCCAAAGGAAAGAAGGCATCCTCACCATGCAGCTCCCTGCACTCCCACCCTCACCAGGTACAACCAACATGTCGTGTATCCATCGCTCTGACATATTTTGGGTCCTCTTTTTTGTCCACACTCAGCCCTATCCTAAGTACCCATTCGCCAATCCAAGAAACTCAACACCCAGAGCATCCTCTTCCCTCCCCAGCCCTGGCACAGGTCTGCAGGGAGGAAAGAGGGGCTCTTGCCTCTTTTCCCATGTTTTCCCCCTAGCCACCAATTCGTGTAGCCGTGAGACAGCTTTGCCCTGCACAGTGCTGCACTCCACATTCACGGCTCTTTTCTCCCAGCTCACAAGTAATTCCTGAGCCCCAGTTACCTGCAGCCCTTTTCCCCATCATCTGACAAAGCCCAGCCCTCTGCATCCCATTGCCCTAAGACTCCAATAGTCCAGACAGTCTCCATCCCCCAGCACTCCACATGTCACTGCATCCCAGTGCCTCAAGACCCAGATATGCCCCACCCTAATGCTCCCAGACACCCTAAATTTCTAGCATCCTGCACCCAACACTACACATTGCACTGTCTGCAAATATTCCCACCCAATATCCTAACACTCTGAAATACCCCCAGACACTCTCACTTCCACAGTTCCTTACACCCTAATGCTGCTAGACACTCCAATGCCCCCACCCCACCCAAAAAAAACCAGCCCCAAACCACACTAATCCTTCAAAAACTCCCCTAAGCACCCTGCAGCCCTTGGCATAGGAGGAACACCTCCACCACCACATCCCCACCTCGCTGCAACCCCATCCCCATCCCTGTCCCCATCCCACCTCCCCTGGTCAGGTCGATGATGCCCAGAGCATGGAGTATCTTGAGGCTGGAGCAGAGCAGCAGGATGATGCCCACTGTTTGCAGCCCCTGCAGGTCCCAGGGTGCCTCAGCAAGCGCCATCCCCCAGACACACAGAGCCCCCGCCGGCAGCTGCTCTGGCAGCAACAGACCCAGCAACGCAGGAGAGGGGAGGGCAGGGGAGGAGAGACCCGCCTTGGCCCTCCCTCTTCCTGCCCCAGCACCCTCTGGGGTCCCTCGGGGCACTCACGCTGCAGAGAAGGAGAGCCCACAAAACTGCCCAAGGGACTTAGGGGTCAGCTCTCCTCCAGGGCACCCCTGCACAACACAACCTGGCACAGGAACTCACAAAGAGGTGCAGAATGGGCACCAGTGGGTGCATGGAGCTGGAGGAGGCTCAGCCACACTGACTTCCACCCCAACAGAAGCTCGTGGTAGCACTGGAGCTGAGCAGTCTGCAGGGATCCTCGAGTCCCCCACGCTACTAGGATACTGCTGCCACCAGCCCAGGGACCAACTCCAGCTAGGAAATCCCCTCTGCCCCATCACAAACCACCAAACCTTCCCCCCAACAGTGTCCCCACCTTTCATGGCAAGAGTTCTCTGCCTTGGAGCTCAGCCTTGTCCACTGATCACCTCCACAGACATCTGCAACCCTCATCTCCTCCCTCCTCCTCTGCATCTCTGCATCAGCAAGTCAGTCAGAGCCACAGCTGGGGGCTGCCAGCCCTGGGTATGTTGCTTGCTGCTGGAGATAAATGTGCCCCACAGGGTGCTGCCTGAAGGGAGGGCAGCAGGTCAGGGACAGCCAGGGTGGGTGCTCCCCACAGCCCACCCAAAGTCCTGCTTTGAGGGCAGCAGGACAGAGACTCCAGCCTGGCAACAGTGGTTATTAGAAAGTCACTTTCAGACAGTTGTCTCTGCATCTGTCATGTAAAAGCTGCTTCTGAGGTGCTTCTTGTGCCCCAGCAGCACAACAAGCCCCAGGGCAGGCACACATGGGGGAATGAGACGTTTTCCTGTATCCCTGGGAAGGGGATGCTGCAGGCAAGCATGGATGGCACATCAGACATCCTGCTAACTGCACTCTGGGGACCATGGACTCCATACTCCCTAGAGCCCAATCCAGGGCACTTATATTCCCACCTGTGCCCAGTCCTGGGGTCTAATCCTGCCCCTCACAGCAGAGAGGTGAAGGAGATCCCACTGAGCTCCCACAGCACCCTGCAGCCCAACGCAACCCAGCCCTAGAGAGTCACAGCCTCCATCACTGGTTGAAAGTTTCACCCTCCACCAAGAGAGCAGGACTATAAAGAAGAGAGGTCCCAATAGCCTCCTTTGCTCTCAAGATTTCTTGCTTTTTCTCCAGCCTGTGACTTTCTCACCTCCCTGTGGCTGAGCAATTTCCTGCCTCTCCATCTGCTGGCTCAGAGCCCATCCTGGGACAAAGTGGGGGCCCTGCTCCATGTCCAGCTGCATCCCCTTGCTCCCCTCTCCAGACACATCAGCAACAGTAAGAGCAAATCAGGCCAGAGGGAATTAGGAAGGAAGCAATGTGAAAAGTGATTAACACAAGGCCGGAGGGAGAAGAGATTCAACAAGCTAATTAGATCTGGCTGGGCTGAGCAGGACGTGTCACCATGCAGCAGCAGAGGCACGGGATGCACTACAGGTACTGTGGACCTTGGGGAACTCAGGGCTGCTGGGAGAGCCAACCCTGCTCAGCTCTAGAGCCAACTGACAAACCCTCTAGCCCTCAGAAAGGCAAGGGTTAAATCCACTGCATATGGGGAAATCTCTGGTGCAGCCCAACACCCAGAATCACAAACTTCAGCCTGGAGTGCCTGCAGCTGTCCTGATCTAGATTTCGGTGCTCCAAGATCTACTCCCCTGCAGCAAGCTCACCTTGACCTCTGGGGTCTGCCAAACCCACCAGGCTGGATGACACCCTGAGCCCAGAGACCAAAGCATCACACCCTAAAGGGCCAGTCTCTCCTGCAGCCAAGACACAGACTCCTGCCAAAGAGGTTCCTGGAAAGCAGGAGGAATCAGGGCTTGGCACAGGACTTTGCTCTCACCAGCACCTTGGGGATGCTCACTTTCCCCCCTCTCCAGAGGGACCCTCATCCTGAGCTGGCCATGAGGTGGTGTCCATACTGCTCACTGCCACCACCTTCCTGCCTGGCACCTCGGGGTGCCAGTGGCACCCAGGCATGATGCTGCCCTCTCCTGTTTCTCCCCAGGTTCTGGAAGGGTTTGGCACCCTCCCAGCCCTGCTTCTGTCTCCATATCCTGAGCTATACAGCAGCAGCAGCCCCCAGGGAAGGCAAAGGCCAGCACAACCCATGCTGGAGGCTCTCCAAGAAACCCCCAATCCTGCCTGCCCCCCAGCATGTACCCTAAACAGCCAAGGCAGGAACAGCCTCAGGCGGGCACCAATTATCCTGCCGACAGCAATCTGCAACTTCATTTAATATTAATCTGTGGCTGAGCTACGAGGGTGGCTCTCCCGCCTTTTCCCTCCTCCCAGCCGGGACCGATTGCTCTGCACTGAATTATTGATGCTGCACTTCAAGAGGCAAAATTGATAGCGTTTCTCTCCACCTGCCCCATCCTGAGCACTTGGCCAAAGCAGGGTCTCAGCAGGGGTCTGAGAGCCTCCTGCACGGGTCTGCCAGGAGATGATCAGGGCTAGGGACAGGCATGATGGCACAGAGCAGAGGTGGGATGACACAGTCCATCATTGATTATCCAGCTGGTAAACAACAGTTCCAGCATTGATCACCTTGAAGATCCTGGAGCACAGTGCACTCATGGGAGATGTTCCATTGTTGTTGCCAGACTGTGGCTGTGTCTGTGCCACCAAGGCTGTGGCAGGGTCCAAGGGGGTACAGTGCCAAGCAGATGGGACAAGGGGTTGCAGACAGCCAGCACTTCTGTCCAAGCCCTTTTTCAGGGAAGTGCCATCTCCAAATGAAGATGGGATCCTCGGGACCTCATCCAGCTGAGTCTGGGAACTCAGCAAGCCTGGAATTCCCTCAGGATCTCATTGCAAGATGTTCCCATTGAACCCTTCCCCCAGGCTTAGAGGGGTTGGCTTGGTCCCCTCTGGAGCTGCTCCATTCCCATCACTGCGGTGGCACAACACAACCAGCACAACCTGGGCAGAGAAACAGCCACAGGCAGGGGACCAGCAGGGATGGGGCAGGGAGAGCACGGGCCAGCAGATGGAGCAGGGGAAGCACCGCAGGCAGCGTCGATGGCTCCGAAGCAGGTGGCAGAGCCTGTGTCCATTAGCAGACACAAGCCATTAGTGTTTGGTTTCAGGCTCTTTGCGGTCTCTGGGCTGTCACTGTTGACCGAGCCATGGCTTGTAAACAACCCCTGGAGGGGACACAGTATTTTCCAGCCCCAGACACTGCCAGGGACCTTCCCTGGAGAGCAAAATCCTACCTGCTGCTTCTCAAGTCAAGAGGGGAAGCGACCTATGCAACAGCACCTCACCCCCACCCTAAACCACTGCCGTTCACACGCAGGACTCCTTGTACAGTGACCACGGCTCAGCTTAACCTCAGCCAATTTCTGCCCCTTAAACAACGTTTCCCTCTTCTCTGGGCACCTTTATGCAATGGGAGTAATTGCTGGCAATCCAAGGCACCTGGATCCCATTCCCACCCTCACAGCGGGGGCACATATCCAGCCAAGCCAGAGGGAACTGTAGCTTCTCAGGATGGGAATGTGGGTGGAGGGGGACAGGCATGCCCCTGTTCCTTCTGGAGGGGTGACAGATGACCAGGACAAGGCTGGACACAGGACACCCCATCTCCAGCATCCTGCTCCGGTCCATGCTAGGGAAAAGTTGGTTGCAGATGGACAAGGAGTGTGCCCTAGGGAACAAAGGAGCCACACAAGGCAAGGAGTGGCCCCTGCCTTGTCCTGAGCCCCTCAGCAGGGTTGCTGCAGGGGCTGGGGACTCTCTGTCTCCACTCTTTCCACTGCACTTGGGAGCTGCAGAACAGCTACAATCAACACCACTGATTTTGGTCCAAAGCTTCGAGCAGCCACACGGGGAAGCAAAAGCACTGGGAAAGAGGAAACAGGGTCTAGGGAGGGCACCTCCAGATCATCAGCAGGACTAGAGAGGGGGAACATCCCCTGGGCACAGTCAGCATGCCTTCCCCCAGCACTCACAAGGTAGGATGTCTGTCAGGTCAGCTCCTGCCTCAGTTTCCCTCCTGGTATGATCCACCTAGGAGTGTTGCTGCTGGAACAGAGACTTAGCAAGCAGTTAAGCAGTAACAAAAACTTCCACCCACCTTTCCTGTCCTGCGATCAGGTTCACAGGATCAGAGGAAGAGATCCCTCCGATCTGCTCCGTCCCTCCCTATCCCCAGGCGCAGCCAACCCACAGGTGCAGCCTCGGGGTTCTGTCTGCTCCACTGCTTGAGGCAAGCATTCACCATCACTCCCGTGTGGGAGCCAGTGCTGGAGAAGCACAGCAGAGTATCCCAGGGTGCCAGAGGACCAGAGAAACTGTTTCCTCCTCACCCTGTGCATGCCCTGACGCCAGGAGCCAGGCAGGCTGTGCATCCTTCAGAGAGGTGTCTGCAGGCATGGGCAGGGGCCCAAGTGTGTCCCGTGCAGACCACTCAGCACCTCACAGAGCCCATCCACAGCTGGACAGCTCCCTCTGTGTCCCCCCACCCTTCCCAAGGGCCACGGGGAGCCTTGGGGAGAGCCAGGAGCAGGGAGCCCAGCACGCACCCATCCTGCCTGAGCCTGGCTGCTCTGCAGACTGGTGCTGAGTCCAACACCTCACGTGCAGGGTAAGGTGACCATGGTCTCTGGTAACACCTTGCTCCTTTGGAGGTGCTGGCAAACACCCTGGTGCCCACATACATGGTCACATCCACACAGTCCCAGCCCACAGCACCCCAACATGCATCAAAGTCACCACTGTACAGCAGACACCTTGCCAGCCCTGTCCCCTCCCTACATCTCCAGCTACTGGGACAGGCAGGGTACTCTGCTCCTTGCATCCTACGCCCCTACAAGCAGCCAACGGACACCAGGACTCTCTCACAGATGCAGCAGCCTTGGAGCATCCTTGGGGGCAGCTCTGGACACCCACCACCTGCCCCTCACATCCCCGGAGATGACAGCACCGCCCACACCCGTTACCTTCCAAGGACACAGGCTCGAAGAGGCCAAATTGCTCCAGCACCTTGACGAAGAGGACCAAGACCACCAGCACCGCAATCATCTCAAGGCCTTCCAGGTTCATGGTGGGGGTGTCTCATGGCCCCCACACCCCTCCCCACACAGTCCTTGAGCCCCCTCACCCCAGCACCTCAGCCGCCGGACCACGCATCCCCAGGGACACCCGCCCGTGTCCCTGGCAGGGGTTTGGCTGTCACCCCCTACTCAGGGGCACCTGCCATCAGCCATGGGGAGCACGGGGTCAGCACAGGGCTGTGGTGGGAGGCTCAGGGAGCCAGGGCTGAGCGCCCAGGCAGAGCAGGGCTGTGCCTTTGAGTAAGAGTGGAGAGAGGCCAAGTGGAGGGAGGCGTGTGGGGTGGCGGGGATGGGGGGGTCGGAGGGGGAAAGAAGGCATGCCCTCCCATTCCAATGACACCACCTCCATCGATTTGCTTAATGCAGTTGCTAGGGAAACGGGCCACAGATATTAAAAGGCACTCGGTTCCCAGGGGGGGACACGGGGAGGGGCAGGACGCTGGGCACTGGCAAAACATCCAGGATGGGAATGACTCAGATTTGTCCTCTGTGCCCCAGACATGTGTCTGCCCCATGGGGATCAACTTGGCTAAACACTTCAACATCTCCTCCTGGAGAGTGTCTGGGGCAACAACTGCACCTGCCCCATTTCCAAGCAGGAAGATGGCTCTACCTGTTTTGCTGAGAACACCAAGGGAAGATGGGGAGCAGCTCTGGGAGAACAGGCTGGGAGCAGAGGCTGTGATGCAGGATGCCTATGGCACTGCCAGACCCCCAAATGGTGCAGCAATGAGCAGGAGAGGAGGAGATGCAGGGGCTAGGGACCCAGCCAAGGTCACACAGAAGCTGGAAACAGAGGGTGACCCTCTGTGTGCCACGAGCACACATCCACACACAGCCAACAGGGCTAAATTTAGCTCCCCTGCTCTTTTTTAATGGCATTCCAGCCCTTGCCTGGCTGTTTGATCACAAGCTACAGGGATCACCGAGAATTCAGGTTCCACTGCCTAACACCATGGCTAAGCATCCCTTGGGGTCTTTCCCTAGGGAAGCTTCCCCCCATTGTTTCCCCCAGGGATGCCACTGGCACTGCCCATCTCCAGGCAGACAATTCCCATGTGGCCCATGATGCAAGACCAGTCCTAACTCCAGCACAAGTGTGGTAAGCAGGGAGCAGGGCTGCCCCCTCGCCACTGCGGCCTCTCACCCTTCCCAGCCCACCCCAGGAGCAAGGCCAGCTGCCACAGCTACAGGTGGGGTGGCCATATCCAGGCTATGGAGCAGACCCCTGGCAAGAGCTACCAGCAGGGCTGCCTCACACTAATCTCCCAGGAACCCCCATCTCCAGCCCAGCAGGCTGCAGGTTTGGACCCTGGCAGGGGATGGAGAGGGCTGGTGTCTCAGTCCTGGGTCGTGGCATAGCCTGGCTATCTAGTGGCTCCATGCCACCAGGCTCAGCATCTCCCACCCACCTGAGGCACGCTCCCAAGGTTGTTCTAACACCAGCAGAAGATGCCAGAGACGCATTAGGGATGTCTTGGGGAATGAGCTGAAAGTCTTCCCTGGGGAAACATTCCTCAGGCTGGAAGTTTTCAGACCCAGAATTTCCTTTTCTTGGAAAGAGCCAAGTTTCCAGGCACTGAGGCTGGATTTCATGTGTCTGCCTCCCAGTTTTGCCCTTGAGTCAATCCCTCTGGGCAGGGTCTGGCACCGACCTGTTGCACTCTTGCAGGAAGTTTCCCTTAGATGTCAACCACGTTTTTAAAGCCACTTTTCTTGCTGAGCCCCAGTAACAACCCATCCTCTCCTCAAGCCTCCAGCTGCTTCCAGTGCCAATGCCTGCAGGCCATGAGTTTACTTCTCAACCTAGTCTTGGTCAGATGTAGAGGGAGAGGAGCCCTCCAGCCTGATCCAGAGGGTTTAGGGCAGCTTCCCCGCAAAGGGAACCTGCTGAGCCCATGTCAACGGGCTGTCATCGGCCCCTCATATGTCTCTGGCAGCATCGTGGGATGCTGGGGCTGAAGGGCACAGTGGCAGGTCACTCACCCAGTGACAGCTTCCCCACCTGCTCTCATGCCTCTCCCCTGCCAGCCGTCCTCCCCAGCAGAGCAGTGATAATTCTCCCACTGGCTGCCATGTCAGGATTGCAAATTTCCGTGCTGGAGCAATTAAAAAACCACTCCATTGTTTGCTGCCAGCACAACACAGAATCCCACCAGCATCAGCACAGGCACCTGGCACTGGTCCCATGTCCCAGTGCCACACACTGTGCCCAGCTCCCAGCACCCCCACACTCCCCAGGGTTTCTTGCCCAGAGTATATTCCCTCCGACCAAAGGCAGCTCCAGATGGGCTAGGTGTGACACAGGACCACCCCTTCACCTCACCAAGGTCCCCAGGGATGTTACTCCATCTGGAGCTGCCCCCAGGATGGAAAAGACACATGGGACCACATGTGGGATGTCACCAATGGAGCGAGACCCACAGACACCTGCAAGGGATACTCAAGAGCATATGTACCCCATCAGAAGTGTGGGACAGGGCTTTGCTCCCCATCCCACTGAGGGGCATCACTCCCAGGGGTGCTCTTTGCCCCTGCAGCCAGTCAGCATTTGGCCATGCTGTGGGAAGTGCCTCAAGGCTCTGGCTGAGCTATGCAGAGAGAGGTCTCACAGATGGATGGAGCAATGCACACCCCGGGCAGGAGAGGCTCTGCACGTCCCCAGACACGTGATGCCAATTTCACTCCTCCTGCCCTGCTCCTTGCCTTGGGGTCTCACCCTGCAAACCTCCGGCACCCACATCCCACTGCAGCGGGGCTTGGAGAGACCCTTCACTGGGGAAACTGGGACCCCCACCACATCCCAGAGGTCCCCAACACGCCAGCTGAGCATCAAAGATGTGGGTCACACCCAAAGGGACCCAGAGCCCCAAAATGCAGATTGAGGCCTGAGCGTGAACTCCAGGCACCCTACAAGAGTAGGAGGATCCAGTGAGTCCATCTGCATCCCCGTCTCACAGTGAGGGGCAGCAGTACCCAGACACTGGTGGACCCCGGAGCAGCCCTGGATACAGCCCTGAGCCACAGCTCAGCCCCGGGGCTGCCAGAGGCTGCTGGGCTGCCACCGGCTGCTCTCACACACAGCGGAGCAGGACCACGGCCAGGAGGAACTAATGAAGTGACTGAGGAGAAGGAAGTCTCCCAAAGAGGCAGAGAGGGAGTCCCCAATCCACCTCCCCCACCCCAAGCATCTGGCTTGCCTCACCGCTTGGTTTGTGGAAGAGGCCGCCCTGGGCCACCCTGTCCCTCCACGTCCCCAGCCCCGTACCTTCAATGCCGCTGATGATTTTGAAGCAGCGAGTGGTGAACCAATAAGAGATGAGGAGGAGGATGGCAATCAGGGAGGCATAGAGCAGGCTGTCGTTGTGCAGGGCTGTCCTCTCCATGGCTCCATCCCCTGTGCCCGCTCGCGCCCCTGGCCAGCCCCGCCGCGCTATCTGGGGCAGCCCTGTCCCGGCAGTCCCCGCCAGAGGAGCCGGCCACCGCGGGCAGGGAGGCGGGGGGCCGCACGGGCAGGCAGGCAGGTAATTGGGAGCGTTGTGTGAGAGCCAGGCTCCCAAACCAATTACCTTAATTGTGCTCAGGCAGCACATGGCAAACAGTTAAAAATAACCCTCCTGGCCCGGGGGGAGAGTGGCACCATCAGCCAGGAGAAGGAGGCAGGGGGCAGAGAACAGACGGGGCTCGTTACACATGTGGCTGTGTCTCAGTGCCATGGGGCCAGCAAGGCATCACCACAGCCCAAGGGACGCTCTGAGTTCCCTGATGATCTTGGGATCCTCAGGGCTCAACCTCTTGTTGCCACACCACAGGTGAAGCTGGGAGTCCTGGAAACAGGGCTCCCTAGGGAATGATGCTGCCAGGATCTCTGCTGATGCTTGTGTCCGTCCTTGCTCCAGACATGGGGCCTTGAAGGAAGGTGTCTCTGCAGTTCTGCCATCCTGGAGAGCTGGGTCTGGCAGAGAGGCACTGGCATCTCGCCCCCTGTGTCCCACAACAGCACCTCCCCAGGGATATCTGTGATCAGCATCTGTTTCTCTCAGCCTAGAGTCAGAGCCAACCAGCTCTGGGACGCCAGGTGCATTTAGAGAGTGCCACTGTGGGTTTGGGCACACTCTCTCACAGATCCCATACCTTGTGGGATCTGCTGTACCCATGCCTAAGACACTTCTGGTCCCTGCAAGGCACATGGCCCTATCTGCCCCATGAGACATATGGCTGAGGAAGACACTGGACCCAAGTGTTTCTTCCCAAACCCTCTCTGCATACAAGATGTCCCTCCCTACCCTGCACCCACAGTCAGGGGTTGTGGCCACCTGAGTGTGGGTGAGGAGTACAGCATTGCCCCAGCAGTGCCCCTTTCAGGGGGCAGAATCCAAGCATCCAAATCCATCCCTCCCTCCCCTACTTCTCTCCCCCCGAAGGTCAACGGCTCTGAGGATCCACAGGTGACACAGGACAGGATGGCAAAGTGGCCCTGACATATGCCCATGGCTCAGCACTGGGGAGAGCAGCAGGCCCTGTAACACTGCCCCAGGACCAGGCAGCCCAGGCTGGCACTGAGTCCCGGCCACCTGTCCCACTTTGGGCTGTGACACGAACAGCCACAAAGCATCCCCCACCCAGCCACCCCCGCCCTGGCTCTCCGGTGTTGCCGGCAGCACAGCCCTGCCACACTGCTAAATTTAGACACCCTGCCAGCCACCTGCTGGGTGGTGTATAAATAACCCCTGGAGTGGGGTTTCTTGCCCAAAAAGCAGCGCCATGCCACAAGCACACCCAGAGCCATCAGTAGCCAGGTGGCTGGTCCCTGTCTCTACTCTCCCAGCACCAACAGCAGCTGGGGATGGGGAACTGTCCCCCACTGTGGGATGGAGTAGATGGGGATGGAGCAATCATCCATCTCCATCGTCAAAGGACCTGTCTCTTCAGGAGAGGATCATGCACTGTGACTGTGGCCAGGATCTGCCCTCCTTGAGAGCCCCCCCTGTGGCTACCCCTGAATTGCTCTTCACCTAGTGCAGCAGGGTGTCAGGGCACTACTTCCACAAAATGTGCCATCAGACCTGCAGGGCCACCAGGTGATGGTGATGGTCCCTGGGCACAGGTGGGCAGCTGCTGCCCAGGTCCCTTGGGTGCTCCTGACCTGCCGGGGGGCCAGCCTGATGGATAGGAATTTCTCCTTTTTTTTTTGGTTCTCGGGGCCATCATCCATTAGGGAGAGTTAAATTTAGGTTAAAGCTGATCCCTTATTACCTTGCTGCTAATCAGAGCGCGAGCAGATTATTAATAAGCACATTAAAATATTGGTGAAATGCTATTTTTGGGAGGTGAAGTCACAGTTTTAATCTGGTTAATTGATTGAGTCATTTCTCTTTGCCCTCTCTGGCGACCTGTCCTTGGCCAGCTCCCTGGGGCACCCAGCCAGGGGGTCCCTTGCCCCAGGCCCACCCTAGTCAGGCACCCAGTGCCTTCTGCAGTGAGCTCCAGGGGACCTCCTTCACCTATGCAGGTAGGACAGGGGGTCACTGCCCCCCAAAAGGGAATGATGTGATAAGGTAACAGCCAGGGAGGGGTCAGCATCTTGGTGACCCAAGGGTCAGAGCAGCAGCTGGGGAGGAGGAGAGCTGCAGAGGGGAGAAGGCTACGCAAGCCCCACATCCCACACCCAACTCAGAGCTGTCTAGCTTTAGGTTTCACCTCACTCTGGCTTGTCTCAGAGCTTAGGAGGAGACCAAGAAGATGGTGAGAGTAGTCACCATGCCCTCTGTGCCCATCCCAATCCCATGCACACCCAGCAGGGCTGTAGGGAAAGCCCTCGGTCCTGCTCAGCACCACATATGGTCACTCCAGAAACCCAGTCCCAGGGGACACCTGCTACAGTCCCAATGCCACAGTACCCAATGTAAAGCCCAGCACACAGGGAGAAGGACCTGCAGGATATCCTTGCAGGTGGTGGGGTTTGGGAGCATCCCAAGGTCGCATTCCCTCTTTGCTCCATCACCTGCAGCTCTGCCCCTCGTGCCCTGGGCTGCACTCAGCTGACTCATCCTCTGCGCCCTCCACTCCAGGCAAGCTGGCTGGTGCCCAATGGAGCCAGCGAGTGGGGATGGACCTTGCACTGCCTGCGGCACACCCAGCCTCCAGAGCCCGGCATGCTGCTGGGCTTGGGGTCTGTCCCTGCTTTGACTGGGAGCCTCCATCCCAGGGCTTGGGTCCCTGTGGGAAGGGAGGTAGCATAGCTGGGCATGGCTCACAGGTCAAATATTACTCCCACATCTCAGCCTCCAGGGCTGTGCCAAGTGCATCTCCATGCTATCCCCGCATTTCTCTGGCCCCAAGGACAGGCATAGGCTATAGAGACCCAGGGGTTTCCCCAGGCAAGGAGGGGACAAAACCTGGGAGGGGCTGAGTCCTGGCAAAAGCAGTGCAAGTCCCAGCCCTGCCCTGGGGCGTGACGCCGCCACAGTGGCCTAACAAGGCTTTCCCCACACTCACGGTATGGTGCATCCCTTCCCAGCTCTGCTGGGGCCCAGAGGGGCAGCCCAGTGGTCCTCAGCAGGGCAAGGCCACGGGGATGCCAACTTTGTCCCCGCAGAGGGATGCTGGGGCAGAGATGGGAGTAGGGCACCCACATTCCCAGCACAACCTCCCTGAGAAATGCCCACTGGGTTTAGGAGGTGGTTCTGAGTTCACACCCAGAAGAGGGGGTTCTGGGCAGCTGGCAGGGCAGTGCAGGGGCTGGCACAGGGGTGAAGGTCCTGCCATGGCAGTGACAGCAAACCAGGAGCACACAGCATGCAGCTTTGTCCCCAGGACCAAGCATGCCAGGACAAAAGCACCGGTAGATGCAGGCACCAGGGTGTGTCCCTGCCCTGGCTCATGGGGCACACCCAGGGTTTCTTTGCCCAGCTAGATGGAGGGCATGGCTCCAGCCCCAGGGGAGTCAGATTCCTTGATATGTCAGGAACCATCAGACCAGCTGCAATTTATTAGTAGAGCAGTTCCTTCATGCTCCACTTTGCATCAGTCCCCTCCCCAAATAAAACATTCCCCTCACCCCAGGTCCACCGGGGGCCTTCATGGGCTTTTGTTGCCTCCTGGAACCATCTTCAGCTTTGCTCCACACGGAGCTCAGTGCAACCCCTCCACCAGCATTTCTAAACAGCTTTTCTCCCCTCCCCAAATAACCCCACAGAGCTCACCAGACAGACATCCCCTCTCACAGAACAGAGACCCCGTGTCCCTCAGGGCGGTACTTACCTTGGGAGAGAGTCCCGGTGACAAACTGGTAGAAGAAGCGGATCACCCGGCCCAGCTGCCTCTTGCAGCGCTGCTGGCAGTGGCTCATGGCTCCAGCTCCCAGCGCTGGGGAGGGACCCAGCCGCCCTCCCTCCCGGCCGCCAAGCAGCCCCCCAGCTCCTCCGAGCCGCGGGTGATGCCCGGGGGAGGACCGAACCTTTGTGCNGCAGCGCGGCAGCCGCCGGCCCCGCTCCCCGGCGGCGGGCAGCGGGAAGTATTGCGCGGGGATGCTCTGGAGCAGGTGGGCAGTGGGACACAGGGCTCGGCGGCTGTGCCCCTCCCGGGGCTCGGGCTCACGAAAGCCGACCGCTGAAAGGGAGCGGGATGTCCGCGGTCGTCCCCCCCGGCCGTGGCCCTCCGCCCGCCCCCCCC
>VYXF01012756.1:490614-510084 GCA_013397295.1 Polioptila caerulea | reverse complement strand
CGTGCCCTTCCGCCGGCCCCCTCCGTGCCGCAAAGTTGCGGGGAGCGGCGGGGAGCAGCGTCAGGGTGATACGGGGTGCCGGGGAGCCCAGCGGTGCCTGCCAACCCTCTGGCAGAGGCGGATGGACGCCTCCCTGGCTGGCAGAGCCTCGGGTTGCCCCTGGCTCCTGATCCGCCCCTTGGCACCAGCTCGACCCGGCACTTCACGCCCCGGCTGGCCGGGAACCAGAGGCAGGTTGGTATGGCAACCCGCAGACTCCACAGGTCCCGCTGACCAATGAGGCACCGCTGCATCCCAGGGCCGCCTCTCTCCAAGAGCAGGCAAGGATGCTCCTTCCGGAGGGAAGCCGGCACCGAGAGCATCCTGCATCCTTGGGCATGAGCCATCCACTCCCACAATCAAGTGTTGTGAGCATTCTGCATCCCTGGGCATCAGTCCTTCATCATTGCAAGGGTCCTGCATCTCCAGGCATCCACTTCTGCTGGCTCCACACAAAGGAGGAGACAAGGATGGACGCAAGGATAGGAGGAAGAGGAGTCAGACTCTGAGACCACCCAGGCTAAGAGCTGCTCATTACAAAGCTCAGCCCGGCAGCAAGTTGCTAACTTGCACAGTATGTCAGAGCCAGAAGACAATCTGGAGTATGGTGGCAGTGGGATTTCCCTTCTCCCAGAGTCAGCCTGAGATGGTCTATGCAGACTCAAGACAACATCCCTTCCCCTAGTACCATTTTCCCAGCTGTATTCCATCTCCACAGTGCATTCACACCCCACAGCAGCAGGATTCTATCAGTTCTGAATCCATCCAGGCTCTACAATCTCATAAATTTCATGTCTTATTAATAGGGAAGGAAGTGAACAAAAAGGGATCTGATGGAAATTACAGCTCCTGTTCCCTCAGGGATGGAAAAGAGGGTGGAGCCATGACACAGCCGGGAACAGCCAGACTGTCCAGCCCCTACCAATGCCTCAAAAAGGAGTCCAAAGGGAAGGGGTAAGAGCACCACCACTTCCCTACAACCCTGTACTGGAATTGGCCTAGGGGAACCTCACCTCTTGCTACCCAAAAGAAGGGCCATCCCCTCCAAGCCAAGCCCCCTGTCTGCCCTCCCTGTCTTGTACAGGCTATGGCCCTGCAAAAGGGGGGCAGCTGCCCAACAGTGTCTCCACACCACAGTGTGACAGTGTCCCAGGGTGGGGGGAATCCCACAGCAGGGGATTCTGCACTGGCCACTGCATAGCTGAGCCAGGTTGGAGAGATCCTAAACAAGGCAGAAAACACAGCACAGCAGGGACTTGCAATCCTTTAATAATATATCCACAAAGTCCCAGGCCAGGGAAGGGCTGCAAGGAACATCAACCTCACAAGGGGAAGTCCAGGCCAGCTGAGGCAGATTGGGCTGTCCAGCAGACAGAGACACAGATGTAGAGGCAATCTGTGAATGCAACACCTTGACAGAATCTACCCCTGTGAACCACTTGCCCCCAGCTGAAAGTTCACAGATTTGGGTAGCCAGTACTGCCCAATCCACTCCTGCCACCTTCCAGGGACAGGTCTGGGGTTTAGGACCCTCATCCATGTCTACAGTATCCAGGAGCTCTGCTCCTGGCTCAACCTCACAACATAAACACGTTGGGACAGCTTCTTGCAGTGATCAGGTCCCGTGAGCTTGTATTTACAAGACCCTGTAAATACACGATGTCCCCAGTGCTACAGGGACAGCCAGCACAAATCACACCAAGGCAGCTGCAGCACCCCAAAGGCCCGCGGGATACAGGACAGGTGACAGAACAGCCACAGGAGGGTGCCAGAGCCCGCAGTACCTGACAGCAAACAAAGTTCGCAGATCCATCCCAAAGCCTACCATCCAGCCAGCTCCTTGGCAGCCAGTTTCCATCTGACAGGGAAAGTTGCTTCATCCCAGCATGTCTCAGGCAGGTGAGACATGCAAGTGCCATCCTGTTCACCCTGGTCGTGATGGTCATGTGGGACAGGGGATCTCCTGTCCCTTCCAGAGCAGTAGATACTGGCCACCACCACTGACCCTGCTCCTCCCTGGAAAGCTGAGCAGGAATTCAGCACAGAAATCAAAAGTAAGCCGCAAGGCAGGGCTGTTGAGCCCACCCTTACACAACTTTTCTTGCTAAAGACCCCACCTGGGTCACATCCACTCACAGGTGCCACTGCAGGGTGCATCCTGCCAGCCTCCTGCCCCACAACCCAGCCTGCAGTTCTCTCAGACCTGCTCCTGCTTAAGGAGACCAGTGGTTCCCCAGCCCCTGCCCCAGCTGCAGCCCCAGGTGAGCGGCATTGCCCACAGTGCCTCACTGTGGGGCAAAGGACACCATCTCCCAAAAAGACACTTAGGGTCAGCCTGTGTTCCCAGAGCACCTGCTGGGCCCTCAAAAGGGACATGCTGCTGCTGGAGCTGCAGCAATGGGAAGGAGGAAGACTACGGCTCCAGGCTCTGTCCTCAGCTCCATCACATGCTCCATGCATGTGCTTTGACCCTGGCAAAGTGAGATACTGCCCACACCTCCTAATGCCGAGGCTGCACCGGGACAGCCTAGCTTAGGGGATAAAGGCAAATTCAGGGAGACTGAAGACCAACACTGTCCTGCACTTCCCTGCCCCAGTTCCATGCCAGCCTGCTGACTGTGCTGGGACACCTCCAGCTTGGCAGCACAGGAGCCAGGACAGGCAGTTCAGGCCATGCAATGCACATGTTTTGTCATGGCCGGGGTCACAGACTGCCCATGCTCCGAGCCCCACACTTCAAGCCCCACTCTCCATGCCCCAAACTCCATGCCCCATGCTCTGAGCCCCACTCTTCGAGCCCCACACTCCGTATCCCACGCTCCATGCCCCAAACTCCGAGCCCCACGCTCCGTGCCCCACGCTCCGAGCGGCCGCGGTGCCGCCGCCTGACGCTGAGAGGAGCCCCGGCACAGCTCAGCAGAGCGGCGGGAGGTGAGCCGGGGACACGGCTCGTTCAGACGGCTGTGGCAGCTGATGGCACACGGGGGACAGGAGAGGACACGTGTTGTTGTGTCGGAGCGTGGCCCTGCACGCGTGTGAGAGGATGCACAGGAACCGTAAAGGCCATGCGGCCACCACGGACATGCGGCCACCACAGCCCGCTGGCAGTCCTTCGGAGGCTGAAGAGACAGCGACAACACCACCGAGGAGGGGGACACGACACATCTGCCCACAGCAGAGCTATTGCTTCCTTTCCTACCCAGGTGCTCTCCTCCCGAGATGGCTTCCTGGCAGAAATATCCTTCCTAAGCCACCGACTTCTGGGCTGGTACCTGCCGAGGGAGTGCGGGGAGCTGCCGGGGGAATTCACGCTAGTTCCTGGCCATGAAATATTCATTAGCACAGCCGCCAAGAGAAGGGAGGAAATAAAAGATAAACAGAAGGGGATGGGGGAAGAAGACATAATGCTTGCAGGCAGCTCAGCGTGGCACTGACAAGCCCACGGAGTGGCTGAATCAAGGTCTTTATACCAGTCATCACACCAACGTGGGTCCCCTGGTGTCCATGCAAAGCTTGATTCACTGTCATGGATGTCGTTGGCACATAAACATCCCCAGAAAATGCAGCCAGGAAAGAGCAGACCTTGCAGGCACATCCAGCATGGGTAGGGATGCCCTGCAACATGCACAGCACCAAGGGGCACCATGCTGGGTTGGTGGTCAGACTGTTCCTGCCTGTGCCAGCCCTGGATGGTGCCTGGGCTTCAAAGTATTTCATCCTAGGCTGCACCCCTCAGATACACAAGAGAAGGGCCCCAGCCCAGGTCTACCTTGGCCAGGGCATCTGTGGGCTCTCTGGAGTCATCCTGTGGCTGGCAGAAAGCAGATGCCAACATTTCTCTCAGGAAGGAAGGGCTGTCAGGATGGGAGGCACATTTCCAGTAATGAGGAAGGGCAATCAGGGCGGGAAGGAGGAAAATTTCCATTACCAAGGAAGGATAATCAGAGTGGGAATGATGCAGGACATCCTGCGACCCTGTGCCAAGCCTCAGCCCACCACTCAGGCCCACAGCAGCTGAGCAAATGCTCTGTTCTCTCCCTAAATAATTCAAACTCACCTTTTGTGGGGGGATGGAGGGCATACACATCCCAAAAACGCCAGACCCACAGTTGCTCGGCAGGGACAGAGCAGATCCTGGCTGGAGGGAGAGCTCAGCAAGACACACCCCAGAGCCAAGACATGATGAGGGAGAAGGAGGTGGACATCCCAGGAGTAGGGATCACTTCAGGAGCCATGAGTTTCTGGCTGCAGATACACCACATCGGGTGGCTCCGTAGGATCCCAACCCCTCTGCCACCAGCAGAGGAAGGCTCAGCCCAGCTAGCCCTGTGTGCCGCCGCTCTGCGCCTGCCTCCTCCCAGCCCGGGGAAACCGCAGCCTCCGGTCTGGGGGAAGTGCTGAAAACGTGATGCCAGAGAAAATAAATAAGGCAGCTAATGAGGTAATTTGCATAGCTATTAGCAGTCAGGATTTGCAGCGGGTCTGACATGGGATGTGCTGTCACAGAGAAGTGCAGCCCGAGGGCTCTGCTGCGCTTGCAGAGGGAAACACACAACAACACAGCCGTGCTGCAGGGGCACACCGCGGGCACCCACCGCGGGCACCCACCACGGGCACCCACCGCGGGCAGGGGCAAATCCAGCAAGGAGGGGGAGGAAGGCTCGGAGCAGGGCCCACGGCCTGGGAGGAGCCCTGTGCTCTAACCGAGATCCTCTCCTGCCTTTGGCCGCACACCCCGCGGCTTGGCTGTGGGATGTACAGATCACGGGCCAGCACACAGCTCCCACCTTGCCAAGGCTCCGAGAGCATCCATGAAAGGACGAGCTTGCAAAGACCAAGGAAAAGCTGCCAGCAGCCCAGGCTTCCTCGCAGGGCAGCCCTGCATTGTCACAGCCAGCTGGCTCCATGTGCTTTCCCATCCAGAGCTGGCCACAGCTCCCTGCACTCCTTATATCTGCTTGCTCCCTTGTGAACCTGGCCTAAGACACATCCCAGGACAAGCACAAACCCTTTCCTGCCCCAATCTTTGCTGCCAGCAAACCCACCTCACTCTGACTCCCAGCAGAAGGTGCAATTTTTGGGATGTAGGACTGTGCATGAAGCATAATGCCATCAACAGCTCTGCATCATAACTGCACCCATCCTTAGCTGTTTGGGCCAGGAATCGCTGAACAGCAGCAGGCAGGAGGGCACTGGTACTTTCAGGAATGCTGGGGCAACAACCTGCAACCTGTGACACTGCTGGAACCCAACGTGCTGTGCCCAGTAAATTGTGATGGTGAGGAATGGCACTCAAGGCCACTCTTCCCGGGCCTGCCAGGGCATGTCTGGCTTTGATCACAAACGTGCAACGACAGCTCAGCTTGTTCTCAGCTGGTGGATCTTGCTAAAAAATGCATGTGATGCTGCCAGAGAAAGAGCCCAGCCCAACGCTGTGCCCTGGTCCTGCAGCACCCACCTGCCAGCAGCTGGCAGGCAGCAGGTGATGGGGCAGCAGCCTGGCTCTGTGGCACCACAGCAGGGGTGAGCAGATGCCAAAGCATCCCTGCAATGCAGGGAAAGGATGAGGCACTCCCACCATCTGATGGCAGAGACAAACAGAAAGACCCAACAGATGGGTGGTTGGACAGATAGACACAAACTCCGCCACCAGCTTGGGTGGTGCATGTCAAGCTAAGATGGAAGAGCCCCACAGGGTCCACCCTGGCATGTCCATCACCCCAAGAACCCCCGTGGTGGCCCCCAGACATCCAGATTACACTAAGGCACTGAATGCTCCCAAGCTGATTTTTTTTTTGTCAGTTCTGCTAAATATTTTAGGTATTTACACAGAAAAGCTCTATGTGCTCGGCGGCATGTCGGCCCCCTTTGGCATCGCACAGGAGGCCACAGACACACCCCCGCCTGCCAGTGTATGAATAATTCATTGACCCCATGAACAGGATAGAAGCGGCGGGTAGGAGGGGACGAAGTTGGGGGAACGGCTTCAGGCTTCATCCATCCCCGCCCCGGCTCCTGCGGTGCACCCCGAGCGTCTCCATGCCCTGCAATAGGAGGGCAGAGAACTGCACCAACAGCTGCAGGGAAACAGAAGCACGGGAAAGGGAGAAGAGCCAGGAGCTGAACCCAGCCCTGGTTATAGGGGCATTGAGACAGCAGCTGTAAGGAAGCAGAACCATACCCTGCCTGGACCATCTAGGGGCATTTCAGAGCTTGCTGTGTTTGAAAAGCACAGCAATGTTCAGGCACCCAGGATATATCAGGCAGTGAGGCAGCACAGCCCCCAGGAGCCCCAAAGAGCATGGCCTTCACAAGTGTGCACTTTACTGTTTTACAGCTCACACTGGGGCACAGCACAGGCACAGCATCTCCTTATGCCAAACCAGCATCTTTTTGCCCCCCCGATGCCCACCAGGCTCCATGCCCATAGCACCTCATGAAAATCAGCAGGGATTTCCATCCCTCAACCCTATTCCAGCACCCACTCCAATCATCACCAGAGTCTCCTGAATTGAGAGGCTGGGGAAAATGTCAGCCTTGCCACAGGTCATGCCAGTTCTGCTCCCAAGTCTGCTCCAGGAGAGGACGTGGTCCTCAGTTCCTCTCCAGCCCTACCACCCTCCCCAACCCAGACCAAGACACAGCGACGGTGACAAATTAATGAGCTCCATGCAATCACGCATAGGTTGGGCTCCAGTAAATGGGAGGTGGCACTAGGCTCATTTCCTTGCAATCAGCGCTCGCTTGGCCACCAACAGATCTGTCTCGGCAGGGTGACAGGAGGAAGCACAGCGGGAAGGGCTGGGACACAACCTCGGCTCCCACGTGTTCAGGCAGCCCAGGGCTGCCTGTGGCCAGGGAGCAGGACACCCTCTGTCACCCAGGCGGATGCTGCCGCGCCGAGTGACACGGGCTGTTAGCACCACCGCTTATCCAGGGGCTCCTGCACACGCTGGCTGCACAGCTGGGAGAGGGAGATAAGGCACCCGGAGGGGAAACAGGCTTCAAATGGCAGGAATCTCCCCCAAAATGGACTTGGCTTGAAGGCACCAAGAGTGTTTGCTGCTATTAATAACTCCAGAGCTGTAACAAGGCGCGTGCCCTCGGCTCAGGGAGACACAGCAAGAAGGCAGGGAGGGAGAGCAAAGTGGTGCTGGAGATGGGGCTGAGGTCCTGACCCATGGCTCTTCACCAAGCCCATGGAGTCTCCACACACAGCACTGGCCTGAAGCCCCTGGATAGGTGACTGGGGGGGCTCAGGGCAGGGCAGACACACAGGGTCAGTGCTGCCCTTCCCACAGCCCACCTGCACCCTTCTCCAGGCTCAAGCCAAGGCACTGCACATCCCCATGTCTGGGCTAATGGCCCCCCTTGCCAGCACTGACCCTTTCTCCACTTTTACCCTGAGTGATGGCTCAGCCTTCCACCCTGCTGTGCTCTCTGCCCCGGGGGGCAGCAGGGCCACCCACTCAGCATCTCCAGGGCACCCACTCAGCTGACTGCCAGCCCAGGGGGGCCCCTGGAGACTGCCTTTTAAAACTGACATTTTGGGGACAGGAAAGCTATTTTTGGTTGTTTCAGAGAAAGCGTTTCCATTGCAGTTTGTCTGCCTCCACTGGAGGGAGGGATGCTCTCCCTGGAGGTGCCATGGCCAGCAGCTTTGTGTTGGGCTGTGGTGCCCAGCACCAGCTCTGCACCACTGGGCCTTCCTCATCCCTCGTCTGCCTGCCCAGTGCCTGGACCCACTGTGCTTTGGAGCACATGGGAAGATATCCCTGGGTTCCCAATTGGGCAGCAGGGTCAGGAGCATCCCATCTGGGAGAGGGGCTGGTGGGAGGCACACGGCAGAGCCTGGGGGCCTCGCTCCAGCCTAAGACCTTCTCAGCATCAGCAAATTTTCTTCTACACACCTTAATGAGACAATCCCCAAAATTAGCACACAGACCTATACACCCACCTCCCTCCCTCCCTGGAGCCCCCAGGCGCTCTTGATAGGAATAAATGTGCCTGGCAATTATGGAGGGGGAGTACAGCCTCCCAGTGCAAGACCTGCTGAGAGATTCAGAAATAAATATGTTAATAATCAAATATCCATCCTGTGTCTGAGCTCACGGGAGGACTTTCAAGTCTAATTAGCGGAAGATTTGTACCATTGCTGCCAGGGCTCGAGGGACAATTTGCCGTGGTTCCCACGAAGTGAGAGGTTCTGCTATAATTAGCCAGCAGCATCCTGTCTGCAAGGATTACCTCCAAACCTCCCCCGCATTCCGGGCTGGGGGCAGGCGGGACCCAGGTAAGCCAAGATGAGAGATGGCCCCAGGCTTTGATCTGTGCAAATTGAGTCTGCAGCTGCAAATCCAGGGCAGACGGGAGGACAGGCTGTGAGCATGGGCAGCACACCAGGAGGAGAGCTACCCTGAGCCTGCAGGTCGTCCCATGCTTCCACACCTGTACACAACCCCTACATCATCACAGAACTCATCTTCCCACAACATCCTGCCACGAAGACCTAGAGTGCCTCTAAAACTTCTCCATCTCCAGACTGATCGTTTCCAAGCCAGGACCTCAAGAGCCAGGGCTGTTCACAGTGGGGATATTTCCCTGTCTACCCCAGTCAGACGTGTTGTACACCTCATCCCCGATCCACCACAGCAGAATGAGCAGCACCCAGGGAAGTGCTCCTACCACCCCTAGCCACGTGTTTTTAAACAGGGCCATATCCTGCTCCTGAGGATGTCATAACAGACTCCATTTCCACTGCTACAACAATTTGTGTGGTGGCTGTGATGGGGAGAAAGGAGCACTCAGAGCAGAAAGACACAGGGGCAGCACCTGGAGATGCACCACTGACAGTGCCCAAACTGGGACCAGCCTCCAGGGGTAGGTGCAAAGGCAGAGAGACAGCAGAGGGATGAGGGGAGGGATGGAGCCTGAGCAGAGGGAGCCATGCCTGCATTGAGGACTAACAGCACAACCAAGGATGCTCTGCTGAGGGAGTGGGACCCATGCTGGTCTCATGGGGGGATAGCCTGGCAGATACTCTGCCAGAGATCACTGACCTGGCAGCAGTTGCCAGGGACACTCATTAGCACCAACTAATTGCACACAGAGGTGGCTGGCCTGGCAGCAGGCACCCAGCCCACACGCTCTTCCCAGCCTGGTAGTGGGCAAGGCTCCAAACTGAGGGGAGAATTACAAATGGGGTGTCAATGGTCACATCCTCAGGGCTGGCCTGGAATCATCTGTGCCAGAGATCCTCTTCCTATGAACAACGAAGTCAGCACCTCATCCCTCCCAAGGTACCCCATGTTCAGCCATGATACCCAGGCCGGGGTAGAGGCACCCCCATCAAGCTCCTCTGCCAGCCCCAAGAGACGACTTCAGTGCCACTGGGCTGTTCGTCCTAACAAACAAGGGGTTGCCAGCCCCTCGCTTCCCCACAGTTATTTAATTAAGCAGTGATAAAAGAGAAGATGTATTATCCAGAGAGTGACAGCAGGTTGTAATTACAGCAGGGCAGGCTGAGAAAACAAACAGTGCTGAGGGAGGCACAGGATGGTGCGGGGCTGGGGGAACACCACCATCCCTTGGGACCCCTGTCCCTGTCCCAGCACTGTGGTCCAGGGCAGAGGTGGGATTCTTGAGTCTGTGAGGGATGGAAGAGGATAAAAGGCTCCTCTGCCTCCATGGGTGTGGTCCCAAAAGAGCCTCTCCCTCCAGCTTACACTGCACTGGGGTGGCCCCGATCCCCGCCCCTCCCAGGGGATGCTGGAGGATGACCAGTCCCAAGGAATAGCAGATCTTCAGGGAGTCACTTGGAAATATTAAACACCATCTCCTTCTTCCCCCTTCTGCTTCAGGGTAGCATCCTACACCAAGGGGCTTGCTGCCCAGCTGAGCCAAGGGCACTAAGTGCCAGCTGGGACATGGCACCCCAAAGAGGCTCTGCCTGCTCCTTCCCCCCTACTCCCCCTAACCAGACACGATGCCCTTCTGCTGAGTTACTCCAGTCCTGGGTTTGAACTTGTGCCCGGTGTCTCACACAAAGCACAGGCGGGTGGTACCCACTGCACACAAGCAGCTCACAGCCCTGTCCCCACCCAGCCACCAGCAGCTCTCCCTGAGGAGGGGAAAATGTTCCCATGTTCCCTGCTGGAGGGTACCATGGGTGCCATCACAGTGGCAGGTGGGACACATCCGGACAGCCCAGGCTAGAGGAGAGCACAACACTTCCCTGTGCAGCCTCCAGCCCCAGCCACATCCCTTCATCAAATCCTCCTGCCCTCAGCCCAATCCTCTTACGCTCTCCCTCTCCCATTACAGCATCTTTAAATTAATGCCTGGCCAAGCGTGGGATAGAAGGAAATTAACCCTGGGGAGGGGGAGCAGTCTCCACAATGCCTCTTACCACCTACAGCTGTGTTTCTTGCCCTTCTCCCACTTGACAGGCAGGGAAGACACCGGATCTACCACAATCACAGCGAGCACCACTCGAGCACAGGCTCTCAGCACCCACACCCCTTTGCTGGTGGGGTGCCAAGTGCCCCCTCCAGGCAGCCCTCTGCTTGGGAGCCTGCAAGATCCCCAGGAGAGACTGCCAGCTGTGCTTGGGCTTACACCAAAACCGGCCAGCTGGGAACTCACTGGGAGCAGTTCCAGAGCTGCCTGCACGCTTCCTGGGACACTTTGGGGTCCCCAGTTCTGGAGCAAGAAGTCAGGAGGGATTTGGCTGCTGGTGGGAAGCACTTGTGACACTCACAGCTTGGGGAGCTCAGAGGAGCGGGAGTAGGTAGGAGGCAGGGATGTGGCCAAATACACACCCTGATCAATGCGGGGGACACTTCTTGCCTGTATCACTGTGGAGGAGTTGGAGGATCTTTTGGAGTATCTGTGTGAGGGTGAGCAGACACCAAGGCCGTGACAAACAGGTCCATCCCCCCAGGCTGGGATTCAGGCAAGACTTGATGGCTTTCGGAAAAATGCCTCAGGGATCCGACCCCATTGCTGCCAGCATGGTGCAGACAGCAGGATCCTGTCAAGCTGCCCTCTCCCAGGGCAGTGGTGGCCAGGGCCAGGAATTGCTTGCCAGAGCAGCGCTCCCGCTGATCCTCTCCGTTATGCAACAAATTATTCCACTCGCATTAATGACTTTGCGGCAAAGGGGGAAATGACATGAATGATTCCTGGTGCCTGGGAGTGACTCACTTTGCACAATGGAGGGGAAGCAAGAAGGGAGGGCAGGCTCCAGGGGAAATTTGTTTGGGTCAGCATGAGCAGCAGAGGGCTGGGGATAGGCTCAGAAGAAAACTGCTAGAAGCAGAAAGGGGGAAAGAAAGAGGTACTTAGGGGCAGATCCCACCACTCAGGAGAGGGCTGAGATGCCTCCAAGAGATGCTGAGATCAGTCATAACCACAGCATATTATAACATCTATTACTGTGCTGCCCAAGCCCCACACCCCTTTTCCACCTATGCTGCAACCCCAGAATCCGGCACCAGCAGCTGTCCCTCCCTGCTCCGGGGTCAGACAAGACCTCAAGTAAGTGCAACCAGGGCTGAGGGTGCTGTAGCCCATCACTGAACCACCCAAATGCAGCATGCCCCTAGGAGTCCAGCAGGATGGGCAGCTGCCCACCACAGCCCTTGAAGCAGCAGTGCAGGGGGGCAAAAGGGACCTGTCACATGGGCTGCAATACAGAGCCTGGCATCTGACCCAGTCCCTTCTCCCTCACCTCTGGAGGCTTCACTAAATCACACAATTAAAAATTAATGCGTATTCCCTCCTGGAATAAATCAGGAGCTGTCAAGGGCCAGTGCTGCCAGCCACCTCCTGGGGACACCAGAGACACGTGGAAACACACGAGGGACTTCAACAACCCACTGCAAAGCAGCCCCAGGGGGACCCTTGCAGTGACAGAGGGCCGGGTAGATTATTGCCTTTAAACCCATCCAGGGGCTTTCTGTAAGCAACGCAATTTAAAAAAATTCAATCTAGGAAGAAGCGATTAACCAAAGGGGCCAGGAGCAATGGCTCGCCTGTCTAATCTCGTTAGCGAGCAGGCCAGTTCCCATCTCACCCCACCACAGCTGCATGGCAGTGAAAGCAGATGGATGGCTCTTCCCTGGCTCCTGGCCTGGCTCCCGATGGGTGTGAGGGTTTTTTGGTGCCTCCCTGCAACGCACAGTGTTACACCTTCCCCATCTGGGTTAAGGAAACCCCACTTCCCTGTGACTCTCATCCTGCCCAGACCATCACCAATGATACTCCATCCCTAAAAAGCACTTTTTGGTGTCCAAATGTGTGCTTGGTAATGTGAAGAATATAGGTAAGGGATTTGGTGCATCCCTCTCTGCTTGCTGGGGTCAGTTCTTGAAGCCAGGAGCAAGGTCCCACTTTCTGCCCCACAGAGGCTCAGTGACAGGGTCATGCCAATCTCTCATGGTAACATCTTGCCAAGAAGCCTGCCTCTGCTTCAGACTGTCAAGCCCCTTCCCAGCAGGAATGTCACTGCCATGGGATGTGTCTCATGGGGACAACAGGACAGACCAGGGTGACAATCCCATCCAGTTCTCAAGTCTCTGCGGGGCAGAGCTAAGGCAGCAGATTGGTGCCACCACCCCAACCACTGAGTTAGTCATTCCATCATTGTCCCTGACCTGCTCCCTGGAGAGGGACAGCAGGTGAAGTGCTGTGCCTTGGTGAAGGTGCCAGCCCCTTGGGGTTCCGAGTAGTCCCTGCCTACACAGGGCACTGCTGCTGCTGCAGCATGGAACTCTGACAGACCTCTCTGTGAGCAGTCAGACCTCACACCCCTCTCCCATCCAGGACAAAGCCATCTGCCCGTTCCAGGTACAGCCCAGGGCTCCTATGTGGAGTGTGGATTAGGTTTGTCTGCATGCAGGGGTGTGCAGTGCCCCCACTTGCACAGGGCACACCCCTAAAACACTCACTGCGGATGAAGCTGGCGCAGGAATTGGATAATCATGCGTGCTCAGAGAGGGGCTCCTGCTTGGATGTCCTGCAGACCTCGGGGTCTCAAAGCTCCCCATGTCCCCAGGTGCAGTGAGCAGGAGCAGCATGGATGGGATATTGACCTTCTTGCCCAGAGTCCCCAGCAGCAACACCAACACCAGCCTGGGGCTGGGAGAGGTGCCAGCTCCCTAAAGAGAAGGGATCTCCAACCCAACAGGTTCGAAAGCAGAGTGCTTCCTGCCAAAATGGGGCTGGAGTCACCTGGAACCTGGTGGAGCTGAGCCTTTGGGGCTGGAGAGGCATGCAAGGCACGGACACAGAAGTGCATGTCAATGGCAGTGAGTGCCTTCTCTGCCCAGGAGTGTCCATCGCTGACCTGCCCTGTCTGGACCACAGAGGAAACATTAAAGGAAGCCCAGGTTCAGAGTCAGTGAAGGTGGCAGCCCTCCACACCCCCCATCTCTGTCAGCTCCTGTTGAAGGCAGCAGTATCCTGCCCCCAGCTCCCCTCCTGCAGGGCTCCGTCTCCAAACAAGCTAATTACTGTCACTGCTCCCCAGGGGCTGCACCACCCGTTTTCATGCGAAGAGGAAGACAAATTTACAAATTTACAAAAGCCAGAAGCAGCCAGAGCCACAGCAGCTCGGGGACAGGAAGACCCCAGTGAGAGTCTCCCACCCAGCACAGCCTGGCTGCCACAGAACATTTGCAAAGCCCTCAAGGGGAGGCATTGCTGGGAGCGGGGTCACCCGTCCCCCATATCCTGCCACTCATCCCCATGGCATGGCATGCATCCAGCTGCCAGCAGAGCACTCTGGCATGGACAGTGGGTTGAACATGACCCCTGCACCCATCCACAGACCCTGCCCCGTGGAAAGGGGCTCCTCTGCCCCTTTGCTCTCACAGAAACTGCATGCAACAACCCCAGCAGTTCACCTGCTTAGCAATAACCACCCTTAGAGTGCCACAGTGTTAGTGAAGGGTTGTGATTCCCCATCTCAAGCCAGAGCCCTTCACCACGGCATCAGACCACCCAGTTCAGCCCCCTCGGCGAGGGACGACAGGAACATTCATTTCACTAAAGGCTCATTTATCTGCAGCATGATTAGAGAGCAAGGCTGGGATCCATCCCGGCGGCAGGAGAGCGATTTGCCAGCAGATGGATTTATCATCTCCCAAGCACAGCAATTTGGCTTAAACAAAACCAAACCACTTCCCCTAATGAAAACATCACTAATGAGGAGTGAGGCAGAGGCAGCTCCATGAATGGGGTCTCTCCTGCCCTTCAGGGTTGGCGCAACCCACTGATGTCCAGGCTGTTAATGGATGAGGCTCAGGCCCAGCTGGGACATATGGACCCAACACAGCTGGAAGAAACCAGAGTTTGCTCCAGGGACCAAAACTCCTCATGTCCTGGCTCCCAAAGCTCTGAGGGCAACTGCTTCCAGCACAACACACAGCATGAGAACAGCACCACCGAGTCAAGACACCTTTTCCAGTTGTAACATGGCCAACAGAGAGGAAAAACTCTATGCCCAGACACAGAGATGGTGAAAGAGCCTGTGCATGGCCAGCCCTGTGAAGCAGGAGCTGTATCCCTTGGCCGAAGTTGCGACAATTCATGAATTATGCATCAGCATCTGTAAAGATCAGCCGTTTAACCGGTCCAACCAAATCCAAGAGCTTCCTGTCAATTAATCCTGTGCCACCGACTCCCTATGGACTCCAACCTGCCTTTGCTTGCAGGGAGGCAGCAGCAGCTGCCAAAACCTCAGCTCCAGCCTTTCCACCTGCAAATTCCAAAGTGTCCAGGAGCAGTGGTACCCAGCAGCATCACTCACATGCTCCTTGCCCCATGTGGGGCTAGGAGCAGCATCCCTTCCATCAGGGACGCTGAGGATCTCAACAATGCCACAACATCCCATGAGAGAGAAGTCATCAGCATCAGAGGACTGCAGACAAGCCAGGACAGCAAAGAGGGAAGAGGAAGAGGGTACAGATGCCAGAAGGAGGGAGATAGCAGACAGAGATGAGGCAGAGTCAGGCAACAGTCCCATCACCCCGGGAAGGTGCAGCAGCCATTGAGGACAAGGCGCTTTGGCACTGAGATGACCCGTGGGAGCCCCTAATCCTGGCACACGAGGGGTACACCCTTCCCTACAGTACCCCACCCTGAGAAAGGACCTCCTGGGAGCTTGGGGACCTGGCTCAAGGGTCACTGTGGCTTCCAGCCCAGCCTCACTGCCAGGCTGCAGGAGCAGAAGTGGCAAGCAGGGGGAGGTTGCGTGGGGCAGCAGCAGGAGGGGAGGCAGGTTAGCGGGGGAGCAGGGGAATGGGCAACACAGTTCCCACACGTCAGATACCCAGGGGAAGGACACGGGTGGGTGTCACCCCTCCTGAGAGCTGCTGCTGGGAGGAGGGGACAACCCATGCCTGACAGTGACCAGAGGGATGCAGGCAGGTGGCCCTGCCAGACCCATGAGGACAGGGCTGTGCACCCAGTGCTGTTCTCAAGGAAGCAACTGTGCAAGCGAAGGACCTTTATTCTGGACGTGGGCAAGCTGGTCTTGGGCACAGTCTCCACCCCAGTCCCTCTCCTTGGGATCCATCCAGCACACAGGCACAGCACACAACCTGCCATGCACACTTGCAGCTGGGCTCCTGGCCAGCCCCTGCCTGCTCATGCCCTTGCTCCCACCCAATGACCCTGTCATTCCATCTTCCAGCTGCAGATCCCAGCGCTTCCCCCTACACAGACTATTATTTGGGACAGGATAGCACTGACACCTCCTCCACACTCTGGGAAATAAATTATTCCCCGTGCAGATGGAAGTCCTACGCTGTGGCAAGCTGGTGGAGGTGTTCCCCCCACCTGGCTGATCACAGGCTGTGAGCAGACAGGATGAAGCCGCCGGGTTTGCCCACAGCAGAACCAGCCCCTGGCACAGCCCTGGATCTGCCCATCACCTGGGACCCTCCTGCGGCATTGCCCGGAGACAGCTCCTCAGCTTTATCCCACGGCAGGGACTGGAACCCTGCTCCCATTGTCCTCCCACTGACCCGACTGGCCTGTTCTCCCTCTGATGTGTCTGTGGGGAACAGCTTAGCCTCGCCTCTCCTTTCTTACTGCCATGGGGAGAAACACCTCTGAAACACCCTCCCTCGAGGTAGGGAGGAGAGCTCAGCCAGATGCTGTGCTGCCGCTACGCTGCTGCCTAAAGCTTTCATCTCACGGGGTGGGCTGCTAAAAGTGCTAGGAGTTGGGAGTCCCCATCCATCAGCTGTGCCTCTGGAGACAGGAGGATCCCAAAGCTCTGCAGATGATCTCTACAGCTCAACCCTGCAAACGCTGCGGCTGCCTTTGGGGTGGAGCAAAGCAGTTGCTCCAGTCCCAGATCATGACAAGTGAAGGAAAAAAGCAGGTGTGAAAAAGCAAGGGTGAAAAGTGAGCCTCCTAACCCTTTTTTGGGGACCCAAGAGCCCTGGAGTTGAATCCCTCATTTCTCCAAAAGGCAGTTAGGGCTTTACCCCACCCCAGACAGCCTCGATACTGACCCCGTGCTGGCACATGCTGCCCTGCTCACGGGATACAGCATGCCTGAGAGGGGTTTGTACAGTGGGGTAAGACAAGTCCCACGCCACTCACCCTTGCTCCAGATCCAGAGCTAGGGCAGCCCTGACGCCCACACACCCTGTGGAGCATCAGGCAGGAGGGAAATCCCCCTCCAAGCTCACTCACCTCTCACACTGCCAGCATTCAGGGTCAGGGATGTGGTACCTGCACTTCTTGGGACAAAGTGGCTCTGGATTCCCATTTCTTCTGCATGGAGAGCCATGGCCAGAGCAGTCCTGAGACACTGGCTCTGGGCTCTGCTTGCACACAAATCGCTCATGCCATTAGAGGCTGGAAGAATAATGTAATTTATGGATGGCTTTTATTTCTCGCTAGCGTCATCTAAATATCCCAGAAATGGACCAGTTTAATTTCCTGGTGGTGTAACCTAAACATTTCTCTCCTAAACACCCAGGCGGGGTGCTCTGCAGCCAGGCAGGCATGGCTGCTTGCTGCCCTTGTCCCATGCCAACACACAGGGTCAGCACAGGCAGGTGCATCCCGGCTCGCCCCAGTGCAGCCTGCCTGTGTTCCCTCAGACCAGGGAGCGCCCCTGCTCTCCCCACTGCTCTCCCCACTGCTCACACGCAGGCAGTTCTCATTCACTCGGGCTCCTCACACACACATCCACGTGCCCACCTAGCCAGGGCAGCTGGGCATCACTGGAGACTCTGCAGGGAGTGGGTACTGTCACTGCACCCTCATTTTCAACAGCTTTTTAATTTAAGAATGAGTGGACATTGTGAAGTGTTTCTACCCTGAGCATGGCTGGGGGTTCTGCTTCCCATTTAGCCCCTCTCCTTCTGGAAGTGGGTGCTACTAACCCTTCTCTGGGCATGCACAGGTGGGAATCAGATTGCTCTCACCCCTGATTTTGGGCAGTGATGGGGATGCAGCAGGACTGACTGCTGTCCTTGTACACACCAGCAATCGCTGGAGCTGCTGTGGGGCTGTTGCCTCGCCTAACACCAAATCATCTCTTGGTTAACAGCTCCTGCATGGCAGATGTCCTCTAAACTCTGACACATACGGATGGATGGGGGTCTCCAAAGCTGCAGGTACACCCCAAACTGCTCGTGCTTGACCCCAAGCAGAGCTGAGCTACCAAACAGCAGGTGCCAGCAGCAACAATCCATCTGCAGACAGAGACTAAGCCCTCACAGGCCCTGCCAGCCTCACCCCAGGGCTTTGCTACAGCGGTCCCAGCTCCTCATCACATCTCCAGGATATCAGGAGAGCCAAGACCAGGTTAGAAGGCATGGGGTCAAGCTAGTAAACCCTCCCTAGTGTTAAGGTTGCATCCCTTCTCCTGCCTGCATCACTTCCACACTTTCTGGGAGAAAGACAACTTTCCCTCCACAGGGGGGTCAGCTTCAGTGCATTCAGCCAGCGCAGGGGAAATCAGTGCCACTGGGGCCAGCTCCCTCTTCTCCGTGGTGCTACTGCAGGCTCTGCCCTGGCAGCTCACTGACTTGACAATGATGGGACATGAGTGACATGCCCTACACGGCTTGTTTCCCACTCTGGGAAATGGGGCAGATATTTCCAGCCTTATTCCCCAAAGCCTCATCCCTGCGGGCAGGGACTTGCACTGTGGCATAGCTCAACTCCATCCACGTTCTTGCTGCACAGCTGGCTCAGAGGTAAGCCCAGGCATAAAAGGTCTCAGTCTTGAAGAGACTGGAATTTATTTTTAACTTTGATTTGATTTAAATCCATATGGACATTTTAAAGTTACCGGAGAAACCAAAAGTTGTGTGTGGGTTCCAAGTTCCTACACAGCTCAAAAATATCTTCCCTGCAGCACGTTTGGGCAGACAGTAAGCAGTGTTTCCTATGTGTGGGGCTGCTCAGGAAAGCAGAGCAGAGGTCCTGCTCTGCTACCACCACTTATTTGAAATTCTAGAGCAAATCCTGAAATCCACCCCAGACTTCGTCAGGAAAAGCATCACTGGGACTCAGGGAAGCCGCCTGTGCACACACAACAGGGCCTGCGGCACAAGGACACCGAACCCCACTGGCTAAGGAAAGGTTCAGCTCCATCGTGGGTCCCAGGAAGCAGGTGGGAACTGCTGCCCCATTTCAAAGATGCTGCGACAGAGACCCTGAAAGGGGACAGGATTTGGCCTGATCTGTGGAGAGCACGTGGGGAAGGAGGGGTGTTGCCAGCTCCAGTCCAGCTGCTTCCCTATCAGACAGTGGAAGATGAGGTGTGACGGATGGACAGATGTTGTGGGATGCGGGATGCTCGGCAATTCCCTGATGGGGCAGAGGATGAAGGGGTATACAATAGGGTCACAAAGGAGTCGTCTTAATCCTCTGTCGCACAGGGGCACATCCAGGGGCAGGACATCTCAAGGGATGCTCTAGGGGACGCCGGGTAATAGCTGAAGACACCAGGCACCGTGGTGTGCTACTGGGTTTTCTGAGCGGAGCGAGCCTGTCTTCCCTGGGGAACCTGCTGCCGGGATGCCGCTGTGCCACCCCAGGGCGCAGCGGGGGCCCAAGGCATGGCAGAGAGAGCCCAGCGCTAGACCCTGGTGTCCTGAGGGGCTTGGGCATAACAGTGAGGGAGCGTGAACTTGGGGGGCGGCCAAAAGCGATCCACGCATTCCACTCCCCGTCCGGGCCCTTTTCCTTGCCTCGGGACAATCTCTGCACGCTAGGACAAGCCCTATCACCCCCGGAGCACCCTCCCCCCAGGGGTCGGGACTGTTCCCCTGCTCCAGCGCCGGGGTCGCGGCCGTTCCCCCTCTCCCCGAGCAAGGCGTGCGGCGAAGCGGAGCGGGCAGGGAGTGGGGCTCAGCGGGGCTGGAAGCGGGAGCCCGGGACCGCCCCGCGCCGTGG
>VYXF01012756.1:427010-490343 GCA_013397295.1 Polioptila caerulea | reverse complement strand
GGGGCGGAGAGCGGGGGCACTCCCGGGAAGCGGCAGGGAGAGCCGCTCCGGACTGCACCGAGGTGCGGTCTCCGGCGGCTCGGGAGAGCCCCGGGCATCAGGCACCGCGCAGGGATGGAGAAGGGGACAGAGATGGAGAAGGCGTGGGGCGGGAGGGGCGCAGACTCCCACAGCCCACTGCCGGGGAGCGAGGGTCCCCTGAGCCCTGCGTGTCAGTGCCCGTGCCGNACCCCAGCCGTGCCTGGTCCCGCGGGACTGTTGCATCTCCGCCTGGGGGGAGAAGCTGGATGAGAAATCGGTCCGAGATGGAGGGGTCAAGAGATACAGGAGAGGTGTGGAGAGGGCGGCCACGTCATGGTGCCTGCAGCCAAGCACAGAAACGGGTCCCACTGCCGTCCCCACCCCGAGCATGGCTTTCCATGCAGGATTGGAGTCTTCAGCAGGATTTTACCCCCATCGCCTGCAGTCCCAGGCAAAGGGTGAAGCAGCAGCATACTTGGGGAGGCTTCCAGAGGCACGGTGCTGCCAAGAGTGGAGCTCACAGCCCACCGGTACATCTGGCTCTGGGAACTTGATGTCCCACTGCTGCCCCTGGTTATTTGTTGCCATCTGTGCACGATGCCATCCCTGGGGGATGCAGACTATGCTGGAGAATCCAGGGGCTTTTGTCATGCCACTGCCTGAGTACTGACTGTTTGCACCATGACAGGGGTCCTGGGCACATTTCAGGGGCTGTCCAGCTCCCAGCACTCCTCCCTTCATTCTCTTACCCATGCAGAGAGCCAGAGGAGAGCAGGGGCTGTGGGAAGAGGCAAAGCATCCCTCCTGCTCCCTGTGCCAGGCGGGACACAGGAGCCGCAGGGCAGAAGGGAATCCAGAGCAGCGAGGAGGGAGGGCCATGCTCACGAGGCAGCGTGTTGTCAGCGTGCTTTGGTGTCAAGCCATGAAAGAAGCTGCCTTAGCGAGGCAGTGATGCTTAGCAACTGCCTGGATCTAAAAATAAGAGCCATTTAGCAAGGAAAACGCAGTGGAGAAATGCTTGGAGAACTAAACACATTCCCCCAGCCCTCCCTGTGGCCCGGCCAATGCACGGAGCCTGCATGCACTGACAGGCTGGAGGGAAACTCCCGGGACAGCTCTGGCAGTGCCCCCTCTGCTTAGCCTGACAAACAAATCTGGAGCCTGGCCAGCCCACAGATCCCCTGCACTTCTGGGCTTGTCCATCCTGCTGCTCCCTGGCCTCCTCAACCTCTCTCCTCCAAGCTCTCCACCACATGCTTGGCCACATTTTCTCGGCAGCCCTTGGGGACCAGCAGTGTCCCAGGGAAGTAGATTGGGAGCACTGCGTGATCCATGCCCAAGCTCACCCACCAACTTCACCTTCCTCGGGGTCCATCCTGCTATGGATGTGGCAAGCCCAGCAGAGCTGCACAGGGAAGTTTTTACCTCCTGCCATCCCTGGTCCATTGGGAGGCAAACATGGCTATTTTTATCCTAGCTAAGTGCTCCTGTTCCAGCAGGCAAGCAAGAGATGCTTTGCTAGGCTGGGGAGAGGGGGGAAGCTGGATGGTTTGGTGAGTACCACAGGGTAAGATGAGGCAGCCCCAGGCCCAGGCTGACATATCCCACCCTCCCCACAGTGTAGAAAAAGGGGGACACAACTCACTTGATCACTGGTTACAGCTCCTTTCCATAGCAGACACGAGGGCTGGGCATTCTGCCAGGATTCACAGCCTCTGAGCCTTCCTCTGCTTGGGAAAAATACAACGTCCTCCCCTAAATGTTCCTCTGGGCACTGGGAGCTGGAGGTCTGCAGGTTGCCAGGGCAGGAGAAGCAGGAATGGATCTGGTCTCTGCCCTCTTGTCCAGACCCAGACAGGTGCCCTGCTGTGGGTGCACTGAGTGCAGAGATGCCTCGGTGAATATGTCTGGACAGGGACAGACACAGAAGCAAAGTCATCCCAGAATGTTGAGAATCCCTTGCAACACATCTCAATCTCACCGGGACGTGCAGCAGATGCAAAAAGACCGGGCCAGGCTGAGGAAAATCACCTAAGCAGTGTCTGAGGCTTTAATCAAAGCATGCCTTGTGCAGCCTGGCTGCTGCTGGCCACATCCACCGCAAAAGCAATCAGCAGGTTCAGGATGGGCAGGAGCCAGCTGCAGGCAGGGCTGGTGGTCTGCACTGCAGAAGATGTCACTGGATTAACTATTTCCAGAGGACAGAAAGAGCTCTGCCAGCTCCTGAGAATCCAGATCCCAGTTACAAGGGGTAACTGGGAGGAAGGGCTATGCTCTCCAGATGGCCAACACATGCCACAGGCTCCACAGGCACCACTAACCACGAAGCCCATACTCCAAAGCCCAGGGCCAGGGAAGTGTGGGGGGTAGGCAGGTGGATGGGGAGGGCAGGGGCCTTGTGGATGCACCCAGGTCTTCAAACTCATCTCTGTGACAGCAGCAGAGAGCCACGAGAGAAACAGGGCCATGTAAACCAGCCCCAGGGCTTGGCACAGCCAGCAGAGGGGTGGGATGAGTAGGAAACACACCGTGGGAAACAGGCTGGGGGTCCAAATGGTGCTGGCCCATGAGGTGCACCCCAGGCCGTGTGCCTTTGGGAGGCAGGGTGTCCCTGTGACCACTCAGACACCCTCATTATGATGGAAATCACCCATTCACAGGGCACAGGGCGTGTGCCCTAGGGGGCCTCTCTATCACCCTGTCAGAGATAGCAAAGCTTTGACAGGGACATCTGCACTGGATTACTGCTGCTCCCCAGGCAGTGAAGCTGCAGCCAGGAATGATTCCTAGGGTGAGAAGGACTGGGAAGTACGAGCAGGGTCGTGCTGTCCAGGAGCCTTGTTCGTCCCCAGCTCATCGTGTAGCCAGTGCAGCCTTCTAATAACTGGGGAACAGATCAAGTTTGGAAATTCACTAGATGAAGAGCCTGGCTTGGAGACAGAACTGTGCTAGGCTGCCACCAGCCCCGTCCACACCCAGGCTGGACAGAGCTGGGCCCACCCACAACCATCCCTACTGGACTGATCCCTTCGGCTCATCTATGCCTCCTGCTCCCTGCTGGGACACCCCAGCTCTGGGGCCACAAGTCCCTACACTCCCCTGCTGAAAACCCCTAGGCTCAACACAAAACTCAAGACAGCCCCAAAACAGATGACCCTGGAGAGTGCTTGGGTCTGCACCTCAGGGGTAGAGGAATGCAGGAAGCCCTCCCGCAGGCCCTCTGCTCTCTGCAAGCAGCCTGGGGTGCGGGTGACTGGGGGACAGGGAGAGGGAAAGGCATAATTTAACACTTCATTAGGTAACTGCAAGGCATTGATCTGCCCTACCAGCCTGCATCCTCTCTAATTGCATATCTCCATTCTTATTAGTTCTACCGAAAAAACAGAGAGCAGGACTCAGGAGTCTGATCTTATCTTTAGGAAATTTCAAACAGAGATGTAATTGTCGAGTGCTCGAAATCACGGTTCTTTATCCACTGTTAACAGTATTTTAAAGCCATGGTCATCAATAGCAGTCCTCGGGATGAGTTCCCAGCAGATGCCATTAATCCTATTTTGGCTGTAGTCACCTGGTGTCTCTGAGCTCAGATTTACACTTGGCGACAAGGGACAGCTCTGCTTCCACAGCAGAGAGGGCTCCCCGGCAGCTCCTGAGCTGGGACAAGGGGTGCAGCACCCAGGGACTGGTTCCAGAGGCAGAGAGCAAACAGAGGAGCTCCTTACAGCAGCTTCAGCCCTTGCCAACATGCCAGCAGATGGAGATGAGCAGCTCTGCACCGGGGGCTATTCCCCTCCCGGGGCCCAGACAGGCCCCCAGTGCGGAGCAGGGATGTTCATGGCCATGCAGGTGTCTGGGGAGGGCTCCAAGCAGGGCAAATGGCCTCGCTCAGGAATAAACCACAGCTGCAGGGGAAATGGGTCTGCGTGACGCAAGACCAAGACAAGCCTGCAGAGAGATGGGTGTCTGGGATGTTGGAAAAGCTACAGCAGACCAGCAGGTCCTTGGGAGATGATGCCCCACGGGGACATCAGACACACAGGAGAGGGCTGCTCCCATCTCCACTAACTCACCCTGCAGAGACACATGGGCAGGTGGGAGCCACTGTGAGATTCAGACCTGGGGAACTTCAGCTGCTGAAAAATCTTGCAAAGCTGGAGGAGGAACAGATGATGCTGCAAGCTGCTGGGAGAGCCTTGCAAGCAGGAATGCTGCAGGAGGAAGGGAAACTCCTCTGTCAAATGCAAACCAGCAGGTGTGAGAAATCTGAATGTGCAGGAGGGAGAAAGGACTTTGCATCACACTCTGTATCCTGGAAAGCCAAACACCTGCCTCTGCTTATGCCTCCGGCAAGGAGGGATTCCCCAGCACGGCCTCACTGCTGGGTGGGCTGAAGGGGAGCTCTGTGTCCACCCAGAACGTTTCTTTGCCACTTCTGCACAACGGATACAAAATCTGCGTGACAAAATACTTGGTCTGGGGAATGGAGACTGGAGCATTCCTGGGCTCAGAACATACTCTGAGTCTCACAAGCCCTCCCAGCATTACAAAGCGTCTCATGTTTGTGTGCTCAGTGCCTGTGGGCTCAGGTTTTAATTAAAGAGGAACTAGATACTATTTCCAACCTTCGTTTATGCCACGCTGGATGCCACACCAGGGACTCTTTCAGCAGCTCAGGTCTGCTGTGAGAGCAGATGTGCATCTCTGTCACGAGCGAGTCCACACTGCGCACACGTGTCCTCCTGCTCTGCCCGGGCAGGGCCCTGTGCCCGAGCTCACCCCCATGGCAGGGGATGTCTCTGCTGTGACTGTGGTCTCAGCACTCTGCTCCCAGCTGCCCATCGCATTCCATCCTATCCCATCCCACTGGCCTGGCAATGGCTGCAGCAGAGGGGCCAAAAGCAGGGCATGGGGCTGGGGTGCTGTAGGTGGGTGCTGCTGGAGCACCACTTGCTCCACTTGTAGGCTGGGGGAACAGAGAACAGAACTCCTGAGCAGCCACAGGTCATTAGAGCATCCCAGCCCCTGTACACTGTTGGGAGGACCCTGGCTGAACCCTGGAGCAGGGGAGCTCCAGCTAATTAGTCATTAATTGCTTCAGAAGGGAAACGAGCCAACCCAACCTCTGTATGCCTGTAGCAGAGTGACCTGTGGGCCCTGGGACACGGCCAGGCTGCACAGCACTGAGAAATGGCTGAGGGTTCGTGTGTCACAGCAGCCCAGTGCAGAGGGTGTCCATCTCCCGGCAGCCTCCCCAGCCCCTTCCTGCCCCCAGGGGACTCCTGGGAGCTCCCAGCCTCTGGCAGCAGCTCGGCAAGGCTCTGAGCCGTGCTGCAGTGAGCGGCAAGCCCGGCTCATTTAATCTATTCAATTGGATTCAATTTCCAGCCACATGATTCAATTAGCCCTGGAGGGACAGCGCAGAGAGCAGAGGCTGCAGAGCATGGCCCAGCCCGTGCTCCGGCAGCTGCCAGGCTGGGAGAGGGCAGCACAGGACCCTGTGCCTGTTCTGGCCCTCTGGGATGTGATGAGATGCTGGGGGTTCTAGGGGAGTCCCATTTTGCCCCAGAGAGCAGGGGCTGCTCTGGGCACAAGCTGCTGGTCCGGACTGATGTGTAGGCAGCTGCAGGGGAAGCCCCATCCTGAGCATCTCTCTTTGCAGTCAGTCACAACCTTGCGGGGTGACAGCCACGCTGGGTCAGATCTGAGGTCTGCATCCCTGAGCACCTGCCTGGGTGGCCCAAAGAAGCTTTAGAAAGACAACAGCATTCAGCAATGCTCCCTTGAGGGTGTTGCCTGTCATATGTACTGGGATCACCCCTCTGCTTGGTCAGTGTCCCCCTGGGCACTATCACACTGTCCTGTAGCTGGGGAGAACCAGGGTTCTGATCAGCACAAAGGACTCTCAGCAGCCCCAGGGGCCTCCAGATCCCACCAGCCTTGCAACAGCCCTTCTCTAGACTCCCAGTCCAGACTTCATTGATAACTCATTTTTCAGTTTGCCCTCTCCCTGAAAGCATCAGCAAAGGCATTAATAAGTTGCTACCAGAGGAAAAGCACATTTTATCCTGGCCCCTTTGGACTTCTACACTTTCCAAAGCTGGGCTTTACCTCCTTCCTTTCAGGTGACTGCAATGGCTCATCTGCCAAAAAACCCCATCATACTTCCAGCAGGACCCTGCTCACACCAACAAGTACCAAACAGGAAAACGGAGCCCCACAGGAGATGAGAAAAAGTACCCAAAAGGCCTCAGTGCTGACACCAAGAGCTGCTTTTGTGCCCATCGCCAGCTGTAAATCGTTTGTAAATCGTTACCATTGACTGCTGGCCACACTCCATCCTGGTACACACAGCACCAGCAGGGGGAACAGCCACTCCCTCTGGAATGGGAGTGAGGAGAGAGCAGCTCCACCCTGAGAAGGAAGTGTGGGGAAGCAGGTGGAGCACCATGGAGTTGATCCCTTGTGCAAGTGCTGTCTGGGAGACAGGACTTTCTGGGACTTCTGATATCCAGCATGCAACAGTGTGCAGGACCCCAGAGCAGGAAGTGTCCAATCCTTCAAGCAGGGAGAGAAAAGCATCCTACAACAGACACCAGAACATGCCCACACAGGAAGGCAGCTCGATCCTACAGAGGAATGGCCCCTGTGCCATGGATACAGGACCAGAGCAGGCAATGGCCATGACAAGGAAGAGGACAAAGATGTCTGCAAACCAAACACAGCAGGCGGGCAAAGGTGCACCCTACCCTCTGGCTGCAGAACATGATCAGGGGTTTGCTACTACCTGCTCCTGGCAGCTCCAAAGAACAGACAAAACATCATTTGGAGCTGCTGGCCCGTGCAGGGAAGCTCCTGAGGAGCTGCCTCTCTCTCAAGTCTGCATGAAAAGTGAGGCCTGTAAGAGCTAAGTAAAAAGAGACCAAAAATCACTTAGAAAACAACTCTTAGTAACTCCCTCCAAAGTTTAGCTCAAATTCAATTCTCTTCCAGGTCATTATTTTGTAAAATACTTGTCTCCCTGCAGCTGCTGCATAATTTAAAGGTAGCAATCTGATTTCTCCCCACACTCCCCAAGCCTCAGAAACAGCTCTTCCAATAACAGACAGAGTTATGAATTAGATATAACAAAATACACTCACCTGCTCAGATCAGATACAGGAAAGTTTGAGGCTGTCACACACATCCTGAAGCTGAACATTAAGATTTAAATAACTTTCTGCTCAGCACAAGCTGGCCTCAAAACACAAATAGTAGTAGTGTTTAACAAAGCAGGCAAATGTGAGCATCACACCACGCACAGGCAGGTCCCTGCATCCCTCACCCACGGGCTCTCAGCCTTGCTCTTGGTTTCCTTAGGCCAGCCACAGGGACACGTAAGAGGAAGAGGGATGCTGACTACTGGATGGTACCTGCAGACTGGACCAAGGACAAAGCATTGCTGTGCAGCACCTCAGCCTCCCTCTGCACAGGCAGGAAGAGCCCAAGGGCAGGTGACAGCCCTGCTGCAGTCAGTGTGCCACCAAATGGTGAGAGGGCCACTCCCACACCCACCCCATTCTCGCTCCTGGGAAGGACAAACACTGCACACTCCCAACAGGCGGGGCTCTCTATTTATTGAGCTCTAGGTTTGTATGTACATCCATTTACAGTGCTTGGTTCAGTGACAGTGTGACAAGAGGACATGGATCACAGTCTTCCCCAGCTCAGACTTGGATGAGGGCTGGGCTCAAGAACTGATCTCACACACACCTGGACTTCTCTGATCATCCCAGCAAGGGAGCATCCTCAGGGAGATAGGATAGCTGAGCCCAGAGTGAGAAACTGAAAATTCCAGAGGTTACCGAGTCAGAAGTAAACTCATCCCAAACTCTCTCATGTATGTGTCTAGGCTCACCCTAAATGGGCTCAAAGAACAGAGGGCATGAGGACAGCTGGATGACTCAATGCTCCAAAAGTCACAATGCTGGGGCTGCACCTCAAGCCCCTTGAGGACCCACCAGGTGAGATCCCCCTCTATCCCCCCAGACAAGCACCACATCCTGCAAACAACTGTTCCTCACTTTCCACTGGAGCAGCTGCCTCTTGTACATGCCCTGGCCTGCTCTCAAGCAGTGATTTTATGGAGCCTGCTTGCTCTCCTAAGCACTGTCCCTCTGACACAGACACATTTCCATACACTTGCATGGCAGAAAGCAAATAAATGTCTGGCTTAGCTGTTAAAAGCCAGACAATTCCCTGCTGAGGAATAGTATCATCTGCTGAGAGAAGCCAGTGCTCCCAAGGAAAACATGGGGACTTCATCGGGTGTTGTGCCCAGTGGGTGGCCAAGGACACAGCTTTCAGTTTCCCATGCTCATAGCAGGTAAGATGAAACATGAACACAATTAACACACATTAGCATGAAAAAAGCCTTGCCTAAAAATGGTAGTAAATGAGCATGACATCCACATTACTCACACTAACCTACAAGGCTAAGAGCAGGACTAGGCACTTTTTAAATAAAACACCAGTTTTCTAGGGGGAGGAAAAAAACCTGTGGATCTGGGATGTAAATAGCTTCTCTACTTCAGTCCACCAAGTCAGGCCAGATCCCAAAACTGTAACAACACTGCTGGGAGCTAAAAATGCATGAGCAGGGAACAGGTGTGGAATGGGTGTTTATGCTGTGTATTCCTGAGCTGGGAGCCTGACAAGCACTCTGAACAGGCTCTGCCAGATCTGGGCACCTCTGAAGCACTGGCTCCAGGAGCAGGAAGCTCTGCCTGTGCCCCACAGCATCACCCCAGAGCTCTTCCTTAGGAAGCCCTCAGCAGACTGTGGCTGTAAGTTGCTTGGTGAAGACAGCAGGGTGAGAAAGTGAAGTCACTACTTCTCCAGATGCATTTTAACTGTGTGCTACACACAAGGGAAAAACTGGAGACTCCTTCATTTATGAAGGTCACCAGGCACCTGCAAATATGTGCTAGGCAGATGTTCCTGTGAGGAAGAGGAAGATTGTCACAAAGCAGTCTCTGATGGATAATAAGGTGAGTGAGGAGAAGGAGTCAGCCTGTCCTCTGCCCCATGAAAACCAAATATCTAAAAATGTCCATCTACCTTAGAAACAGCAGATGAGCTGGGGCTACTGGAAGCAACAGTGACCCCAAGCAGAGCTGGTCTCCAGTAACAAAGTGCTCTGTTTGATGACCCACATTCTTGTATACTGGCTCACACTGGACTCTGTAAGCCAACAGCTTTGGAGGCAAAGTTTCCCCTTCTCCAGTAATTCAATGGCTTGGTTGAAGTGACACCTTCTGACATCAGGAGACAGCAGTGAGCAAGGCCTGCTCCTTGGGGAAACTCTTTTATAAGCCTAAGCCATTCCAAATGGGATGGCAGTGCATTTGACTTACATTGCATGAGGACATGTTGACCCAGGCTGATGGAAAAGAACAGCCCTCATCTGGGACCAGAGAGCTTTCCCCATAGAGCAGGTGAACAATCTCTACCCCGAACAGTTTCACACAGCTGGGCTGGTTTTATTATTTCAGTTGTGAGCTCTCCCCAGCTCTGCTACAAAGGTTTCCAGTGCATTTTCCCTGAGGCTGTGGAGGGAATCTCCCATTGCTATGTCACAGGAATGGCTTCCCACTCCCATGGCACCATAAAAAACTACTTCCTCCTGAACATGCCAATCACCTCTCCTCAGCCCAAGTTCTGTTTAGACACATTCCTTTGGGATCAAACACACAGCAGCAAGGTGTTCCCCTAAAAGAAACACAGTCCCTTCTGCAGGCAGGAGGCAAGGAGTGACCGGCTCAGAGCTGGAGTGTCCCTGCCCACACGGGCCCGTCTCCGCTCAGCCGGCGCAGCGGCACCGTCCCCGCTTCAAGAGATGGTGGAGAATTCCTTCAGCAGCAGCTCCTGGCTCAGCGTGTTGAAAGCAAGGTTCTTCCTCACATTGATGCTGATGGAGCGAACCTGAGGGAAACAAAACGAGATGTTTTAGCCATGGGACTCTTCCTGGCTCCGCGTGAGCCTGGTAGTTTTGACACTGCTGACCTCCATGCTCAGCATGAAGCTGTTTTGCATTTGCAGTTCCACAGCAATTGCTGCAGCAAGCTCTGAGACTCCAGTCTAGCAAGGAAATGCTGAGGTTCAGCCATTACTTGGAAAAAACAGGAATGTCTACAGTGACATCCCAGCAAGGAGAGTAAATTCCCAATGAGACGGGGATGGGAGAAGATGCTCTGTGTGGATGCAAGAGCTGTGATGTGTTTCCTGTTCTGGGGCAAAGAGATGGGGGAAGTGAGCACTCCCAGGCTGCAGTTTAAAGATCATATTTTACCACTGTCCATTGGAGTGCCAGCGAGCATTTCCTGGATTAACGCAGTGCCATGGCCTCTGTCCTGCTCCAGAACCCACAGTGCCAAAGATACGGACTGAAGGAAAGGACAGAGGCCATGGCACTGTGCTGTAAACTCAAATTATCACCCAGGCTGGCAGAAACCCCTGGGTTCAGAGCCAGCTGTGTGTACTCCGAGTGCCATACCCGTGCAGCTGGCTCACTGACTGTCTCTGAAGAAGAGACATTTTTATCCCTCAATGACACCCAGAGTTCTGGTCACCCACAGAGCATGCAGAAGAGCTGGGCAGCCCTGTTGACAGCAGCTTCCCTTCCCCCCTCGTGCCTGCAGACTCGTTGGCCAAATACACAAGCCCCAGACTGGGCTCAGTCTCAGCTGCACTTGGCAACGAGAAAACACAAAGTCAAACATCATCTGTGTCAGCGACTGTGCAGCAGTGACAGAAAGCAAAACTGACACAAGCTCATCCAAACAACAGGATTACAGTTCCCAGAGACTTGGAGCCTGTGATAATAAGGTTGTTGCTGACCTGGTTAGTGTTTTGTGCTGTATAAAAGCACTGGGGGAAGAATTACATAGATGCATAATGAGGAATCCAACACCAGGGGCTGGAAGAGCACATAAACACACATATTGCCAAGGGTCCCACTTGCTACCCTGGTGAGAAAAACACATGGAAAGGGCAGAAAACTACCCAAAAGGCAGAATGTGCAATAGAGAGAAAGAAATCAAAACCTGGAAGGTTAACAGGGAAAGCTGTGAAATGAACCCCAGTGAGCCCCATAACCCAACAACCCGAGCATGCCAGCAAAGATGTCTATCCTAAAAGACAAAGTACTTAAGTTTTATGTCATCTGCAGAAACCACAAACTCTCCTTCATCAGGATGCTTGGCAGAGACCCCAATCGTCTTTGTTCCCTTGGAGCACCCCCTCAACTCTCTTCTTTAGGTGCCTTTTTACTTCCTCCATCCTCAAATGTTTTGGGACCATGTCTTGCAAGATCATCACAGTTGTACCCTGTGTTAAACACCACTGCAAGTGGTCTCCAGAACACTGCTTGGCATGGTGCTGTCCTGCTGCCAGGAGACAGGAGTCCCTCTGACAGGATTTGGTCCCAGTCCTACCAAGTGCTCCAATGCCAGTGATCCAGTCAGTTCTTACAAGAAGGAAGGAACATGAGTAACGAGGTGTGGGGAGTTCTCTGCCCTGGGGAATATGACTGCCTGAAGAAAAGGGGCAGATGCTACAAGCAGTGTAAGCCAGTATCCTTATTCTAACTAAAAGCATTTCTGTTGGGTCCCAGCAACAGAAAGTACAAGCAGTAATGAGCTCCTGGCCTCAGGAACTGCTGCCAGGAGTCAGGCACCAGCAGTAGAAGATTCGCAGCTCGTATACACATCAAGGTCTCCAAGAAGGAGTCTCTGCAAGCCCAGAAAGTGAGGCTGGAGTGGCACAATGAGAACACAGGGCTTAGCAGAAATTGTAGCTATGGGGTAGAGCACAAGAAATTAATTAGCCTGATTAGTTTGCAAAGAGAAGGAGGAATAGAGCAAACACACTCCATTATGTAAAATGAGGTCAGAAAGAGAACAGTGAGTAATATTTATCTGGCTCTCCAGGGATGGGGCAAGAAATACTCAGCCTAATTTAGACAAAGAAGATTTACACAGGAAAATAGGAAATACTTTTAAAACCTATGGGCTGTGAAGCAGTGGAGGAGCTCACCTGAAGCTGCTGTGGAGCTCATTTCATTTAAAGACAGCTTCAGGTTTCAAGAGAAGCTTTAGACAAAATCTCTGGCCAAGAGCAGTCTGGATGAATGTACATCTGCCTTAACACAAACTGGGGAGAAGAGTGGGCATGATAACACACAAGAGTGATGTTTACACAAATCTCTGTCCAGCATTTCTTCTGCTGTGAGAAATCAGGCAGCCTGAGCCAACCTGCTTAAAAGGTAAGAATAGCTCAAATTAAAGTTAAATCAAGTTATCTCCAGCACCAGGGCTCAGCACAGGGAGCCAGAGCTCATCTCCCTTTTGGAGCTGGAAGACCAGACAGTTACACAGGGAGGTGTCAGTCTGTAACAAGGATAAATTTCAGAAGCTTCCTGTAGTCTACCTAAGCTGCTCCAAAAGGATACACCCCGGGACTCCTCCTAGCTCTTGGTGCAGTGGGCAGCCCAGGCCTGGCTGCCAGCCTGGAATTTACCAGATCCCTCCAGACTGGCTCCACACAGAGGCCCCAAAACTGCAGAAATTAAGGTCAGAGCTTTAACATTCATTCTGCTAGGAAGTACAAGCACAGCATATGTCCTCTCTTGCTTCTGTATGGAGTATCCTAGAGAATTAGGCCAGAAGAGCTTTAAAATTGTTTTCTTACTATTACTCCACAAATGTTGAAGAAATGGGAAATGCATGAAATGCTGACATCACCTGTGGAAGGATGAGTAAATGAAAGAATGGATGAAGCAAGAGCATTAACCATGGGGGGAAAACATGATCAAGTTCTAGTTTCGTATCATTAGAGCTGGAAGTGTGCAATGTTGTACCAACACTCCTATTTCACAGAAAGTCTCATCAATTAAAGCTATTCCTAATCAACAAGCAGCCCTTAAATTATTTGTACAATGGGAAGAAGGTTTACACTGACTACTACACTTAATTAAAAGTCTAATATAATTTCCACTGTAGAAATCAATCCCTAATCAGACTATGCCGAGACTAATGAAACCTATCTAACTGCAAAGACAGTGAATGTTTTGGAAAGATGCTGAAATCTCTTTTCACACATCCCTCCAGTTGCAATGTGAGGGTCCAAAAGCTCACATCCAAACCACTCATTCTATCAAAGGAGCACAGAACTCAAATGACATCCCTGAGGCTTCAAAGGAAAAGAAATAAAAAGTGTTAGAAAACTTCCTGACTTCCTTCCTTTAGCCCCTCAAAGGCAGCACAACATGCCAAAAAACCCAGCTAATAAAACAATCTGCACATCACCTTCCATTGCAATGTGGCTGCAGTATTGCAGCCTTTGAAAACCTCTTTGTAAAGGGAATGGGAGAAGAAAGCAGATTTTTCTTTGGGATTAGCAAGAAAGAGCACCACTGAGACAAAGCAAGAGAAGTGAAGCAGTGCATGAGCAAAGCAGGTCAAAGAAGTGAGAACAAGATTTCTAAGCATAAAGGAGCCCCCAGAATGGCTTGGGGAAGCTTCTGCTCGCCTACTTAATGGGAGCAAAGAGAGATAAAAAGGCAGCTGAAAAGGACAATGTCTCCTCTGTGTCATTCCCCACCCAAGAAGGGTTTGCTTTGATGCAAACATTCACAGACAGTGATAAGAAAACCTGGCAGAATTTGGAAAAAATTATTTGCAAGCAGATCCTGCCCAGGAAGACCTGATGGGATCAATGTGAATTCAGAAACCTGTAGTTCACCACTAACCCTGCTCCTTTGGTACAGCCCACAAAGAGAATTGCAGCAACTTCCCTCTGCTCCCTCCACAAAATCCTGCAAACCTGAGGTTAAACACAAAGCACTGGGTGAGGGGGTATTATCCAACATCAGACCAGCACCAGAAGCTGAAGTAAAGACTCAAAAGCTTCACAAAAAGAAAGCAAGTACCTGGTTTGAAGGGGCTATGGGAAGGACAGGGCAGATTAGGGCCTTTTTGATGAGTTGTTTGAACAATTAATAAAGCCATCAGTTACTGTGCACCTAGAGAAAAACAGAGCGAGGAGGCCGGGAGGCCAACTGGATTTGCTGAAGACAAATCACAACGTATCAGGTTCATTTCCCACTGTGTTGAGGGAACAGCTTAATGGAATGCAGGGGATTTTCTGTAGCTGTGAGTAAAGAACATTTAATAGGGTCCCAATTCTCAGGGCATCTAGAGATGTGGATTAAACAGATTCACAACTGGGTCAAATCAGCACATTTATACAGTAATTATTCAGGCTTTTATATGCTCTTGAGGAGAGGGTCCCAGGGGTACCTGGATGGGCAATTTTCAGAAGGGAGTTGACGGGCTGGTTATGATAAACAGATTCTTAAATGATACAAAACTGGGATTTTGAAAAAAATAGGAAATTGGTTTAGGAAAAAAATAATTTTAGCTGAAATGTTTTGTGGCTGTGATCATAGGACTGAGAATGTAATTTTAATCAATTGCCATGATTGGCCTGAGCTACTGCTAGGCCAAGTGGAAAGTGGGACATGCAGGAAGCAGAGCAGTCATGTGGCCACAGGGAAGGAGATGCTGGCTGAGGGTGGGAGCCCTTGGGACAGAACAGATGACAACAGAAACAGGAATGTGTCTTATTTCCAGGGCACAGTAATAGAAGAAGCCTGTGTCACAGAAAGGCTATGGCCAAATTTCTTTGCATGTATTCCAGGAAAGCTGTGTCAAACAGCAGGCCAGAGAGACAAAAACAGGCACAGAAGAAGACAGACAGATATAGAACAGAAGCAATTGGGTAATATATGGACAAAACCACTTGCAATGTCAGGGTTGGAATGACCCCAAGAGAGTTAAAAGCATTCTGTAAAAGGAAACAAAACCAATTCAGGTGCCTGTTCTGGAGCAGAGCTGACAGAGGGATGCACAACAACGTGCCCAAACTCATGGAGACTCGTGACAGAGTAGGCAGGCACCAATTACTCATCAATCAGCAGGGACAGAGCTGGGAGAAAGAATCAGTTCTCAGACTGGTGGAAAAGGCTGCCAAAGTTAGAGATCCCACCCTTTGGAGAAGTTGTCATGATTCAAGAGTGAGGCTTCCCTCACACACCAGCCACTACAAAAACACTGCCTTCATGCTTATGTGGCTGTTGGACAAGAAAAGTTCCATCAGGGCTCTCTGGAGCAGGGTAAGCAAGCTGGTTTGATGAAGAATTATAACTACCAACATGAATTATTTAGACTAATTTTTGTCTTTGCTCTGTAATTTTTGCCAGTCTTCCTACCATCAGTCTTCTCCTCTTGCAGATGGGGACATTTCTAGGGAATACCTTCACTTTCTTTGCTTGGGAACCCTTTTTTGTGAGTGATGGGTGAGGATGAGCAGGAAGATGTTTCAACAGTCCCAAACTTCATGGTCCCCTTAACAACAGCAAAAAAGCAAAGTTGCTCTGTGTGATTAACCCCAGATGGGAGCAGTCAGCTCAGTCAGCCTCTCCCCATACTCAGTTACCACTACAAAGCACAGCACATCTCCATGGCAAAAGGGACAGAGACCATCTGACCAGTGCTGGCCTAAGCAGCCTGGAGGTTCCTCTTCAGCCACACAGGGAGCTCCAGGAAGCTCTTCAGATCTGTTAGGACATGCAGTGTCTGTCCTGATCCTGCTCCTGCCCTGTCTCTGGAGGCAGTCCAATGGAGTAACAGGACCACTCACCTACACCCCAAATACAACTGCCCAGGTCATAAGCAAAGGCTCTGGGAGAGGGCTGTTGGTGTTTCAGGGTCAGGGCAGCTTACCAGCTCTTTGAAGAAGGCAGCCTCCTTGTGCTGCTCTGAGTAGCGCTCGTACTGGTCCAGTCCGTCCTGCAGCTTCAGGGTCAGCGTGTCATAGTTGGACCGTACCACTTCCAAAACCTGCCACAAACAGCCAAACACAGCACAGCAATCAGTATCCACAGGCTTCCCGGCACAGGAGGGGATAGATCACAGCTCTGGCACCTGTCTTCATAGCAGAGATGGCTTTAACAGCCAAGATTTGGCTCACAATTAACAACACAGAGATGGGCACTAAAGTCTTCCTTATGCCAAGGAACAGTCCTGAAGTTTACAGATTTTCTCCATTCAAGAGAATGGTAGATGGAACCTATATCCATGACAGCAGCAGCTTTCTGTCATCAGATTTAGACATAGGAATAAATCAAGCAGCTAATTACCACATGTAGACCCAGATGCAACACAGAAGCACAATACAAACACAGATTTGCCCAGCCCCATGGTCCTTCCAAGATTACTTTTGCCACCACACTTCCCTCCTGGCTTGTGAATCACCATTCACAGCCTGCTAAATCACCAGCTTCTACAGCTGCTTCCCCACAGGTCACCTTCCATACTGCGTGTCTCTCCTGATAGGAACAAGCTTCTGACAGGCACTAAGAGAAGACCAGCCTTGGTATGGACTCTGCTTTTACAGAGACATGAAGACATGAATCCAAGTCTTTCTGCCCAGGAAATACTTTACTATCAGCCTTCACTGCAACCAAAGCAGTTCCAGCTTTTATTACTGCCCTACTCTGCTCCCAGTATTGGGCTGTACTTGCAAATTCATAGTTACACATCTCTGTCCTACTGAACTGTTCATTTTCCTAACTAGGGAACACCAAGACAGACTCCCACAATGATTTTTAGCTTTAAAGCATTGCATGGACTAACATATTCCTCAAAGCATTTTTGAGATGGTTATTGACAATAATCTTCCTACAAGCAACCATAGAGGTCAACTCCTGGGCAAACGTATGCCTGAAATGGTTCTCCTAAACACAATGAATTTCCGTCTTAGGCTGTTGCCATTTGTTCTGAGAACTAAACAGAGTATCTGAGGTTTGCACTGCAGTAACCCTTGCTTATGACAAGCTTCAGTCAGGAAGACACATGGTAAAAGGTGCAAAGGAAGAGGACCCAGCTCCAAGGCATCACAATTCAGAAAAGGTCCTGAGAAGAGCTTTGCAGAGGATTGAAGACAACAATGACCAGAACAAGGAGCCCTTGCACTTCTCCTCTTGTACTCCCAACAATGTAAGCACTACTCTCAACTGCTCCTTTAGGCAGCTGGCAGCTCCTGCCCTTGACAGAACTGAATCTTGTCCTTGCATCCTTTAATATAAAACAGAATCTAAATTGCTTAGGTTCCTTCAAAAGCTTGTTTCCCCCAAACTCTGCATGTGGCAGAGGACCTGAGGTGGCAGGAGCTACAGGGAATCATCCAAATGAAGACTGGGGGCAAAAAGGGGGTTCCAAAAGTGGTTCCCAGGTGAGATGGTCACACAGCAGTCTCTGCAGCTCAGCAGGAGACAGGGATAAGAATAAGCCTTTGTATTTGAAGGTCTCAGAAGCCTTTTGCAACTGCATTGATTCTGATTCTGCAATGTTATTTAAGAACAGCTTGCCAGTGTTGCAAAGGCTCGCAGTCTCCTCTCCAGTACTCATTTCCTAATGCTGTTCTGTTTGTCAGCTCCACTGGCAGAAAGAATCCCCTGCAATGACATCCATCTCCAAATTCAGCCTGCCCTTCTTGCTCCGGTGTGCAGAAGCTACAAGAAGTATTGCAGAGCCAAGAGCAGTGATGAAAGAAAGCCACCTGGGCAGAGGAATAACTATCCACTAGGGACAGAGTGCAATAGCATAATGCACCTTCTTCTGAGCAATAAAGGCTCTGGCACCTCACTCCTGTCAATCAGAGGAAGCCAAACTGACCAAGATTAATAAGCTGCAGAAGAACCTAGTTTGAAAGGTGAGGAGTTGAACAGGCTTCTCCAGCAGTAATTCAAGAGCAAAGGCATTTTATTCAGGGCTACCCAACTCCCTGGAACCTTCCCTTCAGTCTCCTTGTATTCCCATACACACAGGCGTGCACAGTGCCACACAGTTGTGATCACTCAATGGATGCACATGTTTCTTTAGGAAAAATCAGGATTCCTCCTTGCTAGCTCTGGGTAAAGATCTTTTCAGACACTCAAGAGAGGCATCCTCAAACCATGGTGAAGAGAAGTAAACTCTGAGAGCAGCAGTGAGCTCTGTAACCAGAATCCTTTAAATCTGCCCTCTTGCATCACCTTTGAAAGACAGCTAAGAACTCAGTTTGATACTTTAGGATGAGGACAGGGAAGGAAAAAGAGGCCCCTAAAGTCTCTACTTGGTTACTTACTGTAATCTCTGCAGTGAACTTGAGATCAGCTTATCCCTTCAGCTGTGTATTTCATTGGCTTCCACTCCTTATCTCCCTTAATTATGAAATAGAACTTAAAAAGAAAGGGTAAGTTAAAAATAAACAGCTTCTCCCCACTGCCTGATAATTTCCCTTTCTTGCTGCTGCTGAGAAAAAATGCTACGTGGGATCTGAGATAAACCCACTCACTGATCATTTCAATTTCATACCTTGTAATGGATAGAAACTATTGTGAGATTAAGACCCACCATCCTTGAGATGATTCCATCTGCTCTTTAAGATGCAGCTGTTAGACAGAGGACAGGTCAAAGAGCAGCAGAAGGTATTAAGACTATCTAACAGGAATGTTTAAAAGGCATCAACTTCCTACACAGATGACAAAAAAACTCACATCCTCTGTGTAATAGAAGACTGTGTGTTGGCATCCTTTGCCCTTCTTACACATTGCTTTGACTTTTGCTCAGGAAAACGACTGCAGGAAGAACAGCCTTTTTCCTTAAGCACACAAGATCTTTATCTGCACCTTTCTGTCAGATACAAAGAAACTAGAGCAATTTAATTTTGAGATTAAAGCATTTCTCCTTCAAAGTCTTGTTTAACTCATTCTTCTTGGAAGTCTCTTGTCTAGAAAACATGAATTCCAAGATGGTCAAGTATGGGAAGGGACTTTAGGGAAGGGACTTTTTGCTGCTCTTCCAAACAGATTTTAAATAGCTATTCAGATTTTTACAATCTCATGAGAAGCTGGGGAAACATCAGTTTTAGTGTCACACAAGGACAGACAAAATTGGATAGTAGATGTTCTTCAAGGAACTTGATGTGACACGCCTCAGACTGCAAGGATAAACATGCAGGGGAAGCTTTTTTCTTTTTTTCAAATGGTTTACTGATCTTTAAAGTGAAAAAAACAACCAAAAAAACCCTCTAATGGAGTCACAATCTAAAAGTCTTTCTGTAGGTTACCTTAGGGGGATCAGAGTCTTAAAAAAGCAATCTGACGGAAGCAAGCAACTCAGACACAGTCAATACAAGAAGAGGGAACACTGTTGAATTCCCTTCCTGCAGTTACCTGCATCAGCCCCAGAGGCTACATTCACTCATTTTCTCCACTTCAACAAACTAGAACTCAGTAGAGCTGCACCACTGTAATTTAAAGATAATTTGCCATCAAATTAACCCCCTGCCCCATCATTCACTCACTGACTGCTTTCCAGAAGTTCCAGAGAAATGCTGGAGATTCAGGTCCCTGCACGTGTGTCCCCAAACCAACTTTTCAGGAGCTGCTCTGAACAGCAACTGCTTTCTCTGGCATTCAGATTTCAGCTTCCTCCTGCAGCTACAACTGCCCATACCCCATGGAACTCTCCTTCCCCAGTAACACCAACGACTTGTGAGTAGAGGCATCCCCTTAAGAACATTGCAGGAGGACTGGCTTCTAAAGGAGGGACTGATGTGGGGCTCAGCTCTCTGCAGCATCCCACCCATGCCATGTCAGGTCACTGCACACAGAGGAGCAAGACTATTTCACAGTTTGTGACTCCTTACTTTGCTCCACCCACCAGCTTACCAATACCTTGCAAACTGGATGGACAATCTTGGTTGGTTGGGTCAGTGGCCACCATTTCCCCCAGAAGCAATTGCCCCTGCCCTGAAATTTTCAGCATTCAGAACAGACCATCATTTTTCTGTACTCGTCACTATGCACAAACTTGTTCCTTACTGCACCAGAGCTGTTCCCTCTGACTGATCCTGAACCGGAGCCAACATACTGCACCTCCCAGGAGAGACCAGTCCTCCTGGGAGACCTTGTCCTGGGGAAACACAGGGATTATACATAGCAGTCTCCTATCCATTGTGCCCAGGAGAACACTGCTACTGTTAGCAGCAAAGCCACAGGGGGAGCTGCATCAGCACTAAAACCTAATGGGCAACACGCAGCTCTAGGGCCCATCTATCTGGCAGACGTCATTTGCTTCATTGCTTAGTAACTTTTTAACCTGCAGAATCTTTCATCATCTGCATCTGCAGTCTCTGCCTTAGTGGAACATAAAATTAGAGAGCACCAGCAATTCACAGCACCCAGCAAAGGACCTGGTGGTGGGTAGGCTCCAGGAAGCATGCAGAGGTAATGACAGAAAAATAAAAGGAAAAACAGGAGCTAGAACAAATCAAGGTCTGTACACTGTCTTTTTAATCAGCACAGAAAAGCACAAGAATGCAATCAGTCAGCATCACCAGTACCTCACTAAAGCCTCTCCGTGCCCATAAGACAAACATTAACTACCACAACACAGGAGAAGTTGGAACAGCACTGACTGATCTCACATGAAGCAAAAGGCAAAACACCACCTCAACAACACCCAGGTTAAAATGCACTTGCCCCCTCACCAATTCCCTGCTGCTCACACGGATGGGATGGGATGGGATGGGATGGGATGGGATGGGATGGGGGGTGGTTCTCCAGGTCAGGACCAGCAAGCCCCCACAGGACAGAAGAGCCAGAGGCTCTGTCCCACCTGTTCCATGCCAGAGGATGGAGCAGCCAGTCTGTGGGGCATGTAATGCCAACCTCTCATCAGCACTGCTGCACAACAGGGCAGAAGGACCGAGGGCAGCCTTCTGTCCACCCTGCAGAGATGGTGGAGTTTGTCACTGCCTGTGTACCACACACAGAGGGAATTCTGGCAGTCCCACCTCCCAAATCTAGTCAAAGCGCAAAACACCACAAGCAAACTCAGCAGTCTGTCCCCTCAGCTCAGAGGGTGGAGGCTGTAGGAAGAGACATTGGAGTTTTCCTATTCCAGCAGAAATGTGCATTTGACATTGCAGTCCTCAGACTGGCTTGTTTATTCCAGGTTTAGTACAAATCTTCCCCTTTTTCTCCCTCAGTCTCTACAGCTCATAGTCCCTGATTCTCCTCATGAATTCAACTGAATAGCAACATTTTTCATTGTAATGAAAAGGCTGCTGACCCCTGGACTACAAAGAGGCTATTGCCTCTCCATAAAAAAATGTTGGATAATTGACATCAATTTTACAGTAGTAACTTCTAAATAATATGGAAAATGATTTTTTTTTTCAAGTGCCATCACACTTCTCACAGAGCAACTTTAAAGTTGCTGATGCAGGCTGGAGTCTTTGTTGAAATTAATCCCCAGAAGCATCACAGACAAAGAACATAACTAAATAATTAGAAGTTAAATAAAAACACACACACACAGCTGCCACATTTCCCAACAGACTCTGCCCAAACCGCAGCTGCACTCCTCTCCTTCTCCCTTTCCTCCTTCTCTGTCTGCAGGAGCCAAGTTCAGAGAGAGGCTCCACTAAGGCTGCCAATGCTACACACACATGCTGGAAGCAGCTGCCATTCACACTGGCTTCCAGGAAAGCACCCATCCAGAACCAGCAGCAGCACAGAGCTGTTGTCTGACCCAACACTACCTTACCTTTGCAGCTATCCTGGAGCTAAATGCAGTGCTGATGCTTTAGCACCATCCCTCACCCCCACGCAGATCAAGCCATGACTATTAATTCCATGTTCATGAATGCTAAGATGAAGAGGAGGAGGATGTTGCTATGATAGTTTCACAACTCAGATTCCTGCAGCATGTACAGCACATACCTATGGATCCAGAGGATGTGGAGTGGGTCTGATGGGAAAGACAAAGATGTGGGCTGCAGATTCAAGTGTAACCATGCTCCACATATGTGTAAGACTCACAGCACATTGCCAGTCCTGCTCTGGTGCCCCAGATCTCCTGCATCCAGCAGCTGCAGCTTGTACTACATGCATTGAAAGAACTCATGGCCCTCTGATGCTGTGGGCTGAGAGCATAAGCCTGTAAGACAGTCCCCACCAGCTCACACATCTGTCATTCTCAAAGTAGAAGGCATCACCTTTTCTGCCCTGAGTACAGGAAAAATTGCTGGAAGAAGGATATTTTTCCAATAATAATATGTTCAGCCAGACCAAAAGATTAAGTGAAAGCAAACAAGGGCAAATTTCTCCTCTGAGGTATGAAACAGGATGCCACTGATGTGGGAGGCACCATCACTGCTGGGCAGTAAGACTATAAGAGGTCACTGGGGAGAAGAACAGCCTGCAGAGGTGGGTGCAGCTGCCCAGGAGCTCCAGGGTAACAAGGAGACATGAGAACATGCTCCAGTCCTGCTATGGAGAATCCAAAGCTCATGGAACTCATGGGAGTCTTGTTCAGTGTCTGGAGCTGGACACATGGACAAAGTGGAGCAGCACACAGCAAAGATGAGGGAGCCAGGAAATAGGGAGAGGAGGTGCCTCAGCCTGCTTTCCACTGCTAAGGTTGGTGCAGGGACCCCTGCACACAGTTCCCACCAGGTTTGTTGGGACACTTGGTGTTTGCCAATCTCCCTCCGCTCAGCTCACTGAGCATTGGTCAGGACACTGCTTCCCAGAGTTTGGAAGGGAACTGTCTCTGCTCACCACTCTGTCCCTTGTCCCTACCAGTCACTTCTCGCAGTCCTACTGTTTTCAGTGAACCAGTCTGTGCCCAGCCAAATGTAAGTCTAACTTTCCATGTCCCAAATCCTTCCTGGGGACTGCTTTTAAACATCTGCACTTGAGTGGTATCAAAATCCAGGCCTCATCACTTCTCTACACAAGGCAAAAGGTTTTGATGGTACATAAAAGATTATCTTTATTATTATTTTACTTAGGAACATAAAGGGGGGACATTTCACACCCCCTTTTCTCACCTCAGCATAGAGCCAGTCTGTCAGGCTCAGATGATATACAGTGGCTCAGATGTTTGTTCAGTGATCTCACAGGGATCTGTGATCTTTAAAGGAACAAGCCTACAAAGGCAACACTTTCTATCCATGCAGTGTGAGGGTTTGGTTACAGTCTTTCTCCTCTGCCCACAGGTGCCTCTTCTAAAGATAAATAATTTATAAGCTCACTCAGAAAATTACTGTTGTTCTCTGAACTCTGCTAGCAGAATGCCAGTCCTATTTTGGGACAAGAGTTATCTGCTTCAGAAATGTTTTAAACCCACAATCCATTAGAAGCCTTAGGTGTTCAACTTTATTTAATGGTGGTAAAAAACATACTGATCCAACCAATGGTTATCTCACTCAGCTTTCAGAAACGTCTCAAAGCCAAAACTGTGACCCAGCTCCACCAAAAAGCAACTGTAAATGTACAAAATGGTGCCCATTCCAAGCTCCCACGGGACAGACATTCCCAGCAATCAACAGCCACTTTAGGAGGCAGTAAAGCTGCAAACAAGGACAAAGGCAAGTAACAAGGGAGATGTATGGTGTCTATGTGCACAGCTTGCAGGGCACTTAATTTCTAAGAGATATAGACAAGCAGAACAGATTAATGTGGTGATAACCCTGGACATTTCTGCAGCCTTACTAGGACCAGGCAGTGCTGTGCTACAGTGCCTTCTGAGCTCCAGCTGTCAGGTACCTGAAAACCTGCCCACCCTACCAGAAAGGTTCTGCTGCAGAGTAATTTCAAGAAGTCATGTCTATACATACACACAACTCCCACACGTGTTGAATGCACTTTGCTCAACCCATTCAGGTTTGGAGCACATGGAGTAAAAATGCATGTAGCCTCACACTGCTTTTTCTCAAGACCAATCCACCTTTCCCAGTTTCAAAGATGGTCAGTGGGTTTATGCTAATCTGCATACCCCACTTGGCACAAAGAACCTGGTATTCTTTTTTGGACACTGGGTGCTCTTTCACAGACTGCAGGGACAGGCTCTCCAGGGAAAATAAAGGAGGCAACTCTGTGCCCTTCAAGGAAGGAAAACAGGTTCAGTGGGCTTCAGCCAAGGGAACAAACATCCATATACTGCGTAACGCTGGCACTTTCAAAACCCAGGCAGAGAAAAAGAAGTCAAAGATCCTGAAACAAATTATCTTTAAAATTATCAGTTAATAAAATAAGGAGTTTCCAGAGCAGACATTTAGATCTGAAAGGGGAGATACTCATGCCAGAAGCTGAATGAGGCCCACTAAGCTTGCCTGTTTTTAGAAATTTTGTTGGGAAAGGCAGGCAGCGTTAAGAAAGGCCAGGATGATGGCAGGAGCATAAAACCCTGAGATAGATAGATTTGCTATTTTGGAGTTACAGCCCATTTTGGAGTTGTGAACCCTTATCTCCAGCTGGTGGCATTTATGAAAACATTTCTCACTGCTAGGTACGTAAGAGCACTTGCAACTCTGCCAAGGCTCGAAATGCACTGCAGATAGCAATGGACTGGACCGTTAATTTTTTTATTTCCCCTCTGTGCTTACAATTAACTTAAGTGCTGAAATGTGATGGGCTATTCCAGGAGAAGCTTTTTATCTACCAGCTGCATTCTCACAGAGCAGTAAATCAACTGCTGTCACCAAAACATCACACAAGAGGACAAGAGCATCCTTATGCTCACTGTTATCATTCATGTTACCCGTTCAGCCTAAGTGGCTAACCAGCATTCAGCAAATGAATGCTGTGATTTGTGTGCAACCTTTGGTGCAATTCTCTGTTTACAGAAGACCTTGTCTTCCTGAACATTGAGGAAAAAAATAGTCAGCAGCAACTCTTCAGCATCATTTAACTGACCAAAGCAAGATCAGTTACCTTGGTCCCCAAAACAAGGTAAGATTTTGAGTCGTGAACTGCTGCTCCAGCTGAACTGAGAAGCCAAGACATACAAAGTTATTACAGAAATCAAAGACAGATATAAGAACCTTAAAAATGGTAGCTGAAGATTTTAAGAAAAGGTTTGAAATAAAATCTTTCAAGGACCAGTAGCCAGAAAGCATCCTGGCAAATGCTGGAACTCAAATACACAGCTTTCAGCCGAGATTGCCTTGATGAAATGACAACACAATACCTGATGTACACCAGAGGAAACTCACTCCCAGTAAAGAAATTCAAATTTGCTCTGAAGACAGTTAGCTCAGGAATAAGGCTGTCTAGAGAATAGATTAAGGCAGGATATGCAACAAAGCCCTTTCTGTTCAATCAAACCCAGACAGAAGTAAGTGCCCTGCTCCAGTTTGAAGAAACCAAAACCTCATTGTGCCCAAGGATAAAACAATGGAGAAGCTTTTTCTGGTTACGGTCTAATCAAACAGCTGCAGTCACATGAGACCTCTGGATCTTCATCACCAGGTCAGGTTCACAGAAATCAGCAGAGGATCCAAGAGAGCTTGTGCCCCTCACACAGGCACCACGGACTTCTTTGGGATATAATGATTGCAGACTAACATAGAAATAAAACCAAATCAAAACTCACCAGGACTCTGACTTGAAGATCAAGACAAGTGAAAGGAGAACACAGACACTCCAAAAAGCTAGGGAGTCTTGGCATGCATTTTGATTTTCTTTTTTGATCTTTTACAGCAACTAGCAAGCAAATAGCCTTTATGAATGTACAGCCCTAGGTCTGATGCTTGCTGAGAAAAAGTGGATGCTAATCTAGCTCATGACTTTTTTTTTTAACAATCATGTATCTTTTTAAACTTGGCTTGCACAGCATGAATAAATTTAATTAAAGGAAGCAGCAAAACTAAATACCAATATGCCAAAAAACTGGCCACAAACCAAGTGGATGCTTGTATTTAAAGTAAGTCAAATCAATATAGGACGTGCTAGAGAAAACCAGCTAGGACTGGAGAAGGAAGGTATATATTTGGAGGGGCAGACATTCAGTGGCCTGAGGACTTGCAATGAAGCCAAAAAAAGAGGAAGCTAAGCTCACCTGTCTGCATGTGGAAAATGAACTGAAGTCAGTTCTCAGGGAAAATAAAACCTTTTGAATACAAGCAAGAAGTTTGGATTCCAAGAAACCCATTGAGCAAACAGCTGTTTGATTATTTGCACTATTTTGCAGTTCTTCAGTATGTTTTATGAACTAAGGGCACTGGAATCAATACAGAAGATTTAAAACATAGCTTATCAAAGACTTACACAGTGACAGCATAGTTTCTCTCCTTTGTTTTTGTGTTCTGTCTAATAATTTCTAATTCTCTATTTGTCTTTATGACTACTGTTGAGTCTTGAGCCAGCATTTCCAGGCTTATCACAGTGACTCCAAGAGTCCTTTCCTGCATGACAATATCCAGCAGACTTAAAACTACAGTTAAATGATTCTGAGAGAGTTACAAATTCAGTCTGCAAAAATGCTTTCTAAAGATAGAGCCCAAAAGGAATAGAAGATCTGTAGTCAATTGGTTAGCTACAAATAGCTAGAGACTGTAGTAGCAGTATGCTAAGGTAGCAAGCTAATAAGGAAAGGTGGGCAGTGCTTGGAAGTTTGTGTGACTCAACCCATATAAAAGTTCTAGCTCTTAAGGCTTTTGCAAATCTGGAATTGGAACAGACAGCTATAAGCTGCTGGATGATCCTTATAGACAGAAAATCCTGTAGTGAAAAGAAAACTTCAGCAGCAAAATGTCTGCTCTAAGGCTGCAGTCCCAAAAGTCAACATAAAGTGCAGGTCACCTAGTCTACAATTCAGAGTCAAGTTCTTCCTTCAAAGGCATTCACTGCAGAAATGAGATACTCTACTGTGCAAGTCAGAAGTCTCTTTGTTCAAAACACAACTACCAAGGGACCAGGCAGTACTGCTATGAGGAGGGACTGAGAAGGAAAAGGAGGAGTAGAGACAACTAAAATACTGAGAATGCAGCTGTGCAAGTCAGGTTTATAAGAATTACAGTAGTTATGAAATTCCTACCAAGACAACAGAATCAGATCAAATCTGTCCCAACTGACTCCTCACAAACCCCAGACACACTTTGGGACCTTAGACTAATCTGCATTGCACAGCAGAGGAAAAGGAATGGACAAAGTCTGTGATGAGGGCAGAAAAAAGGAAACCAAATAATTTCTGATATGTTGAAGGAGTGAAGCTTGTTAACGTTTTAATTTGTTGAATTATTCCCTTTTGAGCTGTTGGAATGTGTTATTCTTTTCAAACTCCATCTGGGCAATGACCAGAACTGAAACAGAACGAGAGCATTAATGCTTAGAAGCATCCATGGCCAACACAGAAAATGTTCTCTGCCTGCAAAACCAGAACTGCTTAAACTTCACTGCTAAGTTAATTTAAAAGGAACATTTAAACAGCTATTGGGACAGATGGAAATGCAGAGGCTACTATCCAAGATAATCCCTAGCAAGGACAGGCCTGATGAGATGCTGAATGCTGTAGGCTGAGACATTTTTTGACTGAAATGGAGATGTGCTGGAAAGCTGGCCAGCAGACAGTCAGCAAGGTGAAACTGAGTGGGAGCAGAGACTTGGGCATGGACCACACACAGAAAACAGCTCAGATGTTTCTGAGAAATCAAACTGCCTGCGGCTTATTACTGTCCTTCTCAGAGAAAGACATCCATGTGCAATCTCTGGAATAAACACAGAGGCTCCAAAGGTTGCTGACACTCATTTGTTTCTAGTCCTGTCTCCTTACACATGATAGAATCTCTCAGAGCCCAAGATAATAGCTATGCCTCTGAAGAAGAATTCCTGGCATGGTTAAATGGCATCTCACAATCAAAATATATCTGGAGAACAAAAAGGCCCTGTATGCCTTGGAACATAGTGTTTATTAGTAAACATTTCTTCCACTTATGTTCCTTAAAATATCAGACCTACCACCCCTTCAGCATCAGCACTCTCACGATTCATATACTCCCAGCAATAACCCCAAACACTATAGGAGACAAATCTCTTCAGAATGAGTAGCTGAGAAAGACTGAAAAGAGGCATCTTACCTCTCTGACATCGAGCTTTTATCTCCATAGACATTCACATACTGGATGGGCAGGAAGGACGTGACACAAAGGTGAGGTTTATTGCTGACAGGCCAGATAAGATTACAGTGTTGGCTGTATACCCACTGCTGACAATCAAGGAAAAGGTGACTTGTGCTGGCACCTGTTCTCTCCAAAGCACAAGGAAAACAAAAGAATACAACCTATGCTTCCTTTCCAAAGCATCTTTGGCTGTTGACTCCTCAAGTTGAGCTGATCAGCAAGTTGAGCAGCAAGGTGGAGAACTACTTGTCCACAGTGCCTGCCCTCTGAATCAAAATGCACCCTTTGCTGTCACAAACCTTTGCTCTAAACAGAACCTGCTGGCTGCAGAGATGGAATATACTGAAGACTTAAGATGATACAACTGTCCTGAGGATGTGAAGCTGATCACCAATGCTTCTGCTTTCTCTATATATTTCTCTTTTGCCATATTCCATGGATCAGTACCTGCAGAATCTGTGATGGAAATATCACCTCCACTGTAATTTCTGCAGTGCTTGGAGAACACCATTGTTCTACAGCCAAAAAATCCCTGTGTGAGATTTAATGCTCCCAAGTGCCTCTTGGACATCAAACATTTTGAAAACTATTAGCTCTGATGGGTTTTTGAATAAGGCTCAGGGAAGCCACTTGCTCAGTATTTCTTATGAGGAAAAGGTACCTCTGATCTGGTAGAATAAAAATTACTGAGAAGGAGGAAGAGGAGGAGAAGGAGAAAGAAAGTCCACACAGCCCACACTGCCTGCAAGCAAGGAAATGAGATTTGATTTACTCTGTGATCCTGAGGGCTATTCAATTTCAGCTTGAATTTCCACTGCTTAAATTCAGCTTGGCTGAGCAATGTCCCCATTAGAGACCGTCCAAAGCAACATAAGATGATCCACAAATTATCTTTGAAGCTGAAGGTTCAAAGCCTTGGTGAGGTGGGATATTTTAGCATATTTTTGCATGAGAAACCCATAAACCCATGTCTTCCCAGGAGTTTGAAGAAGACAATATAAAGAAAGCAATTAGATACAGTGCATACACAACTCCTTATTGTTGCCAATTAATCAATTTATTTATTTAGTTCACTGGTTTAATTTCCTCTTCCTACACCACAGAGAACAACTCTGGGTCTGTTTTCTATGAGTCAAAGGGATTAGATGACAGGCTGAAGTCACTCACTAAAAGGACTTGAGGGCTTCAGTTCAGGGATTAATAACTCAGCAGCTTTTTCTGCAGATTTTAAAACCTTTAATTTGTACTGCATCAGCTGGTAGTTTTATTTGCACAACTATTTTTGTTTAAATGGGAATCAAACCCTGTTCTTCCCAAAATGCTGCTGCATTGCTCTCTTGGTATTATTCTCACATCCAAATTTTTGACTATACGTAAAGAGGATTTCATGCTTGCTTAGCAAATTTCTTAAGAAACTGCACCTTATACTAATACACAAGTTCAAGTTCTACTTGGCTTTTCCTGACTAACCAGGCATATCAGCTGAGCAGTCCCCTCAGGAATTCAACACCACTAGAAGGCTTGGGTGGGAGCTTTGGACCAGGTCTCTCTGTGTCTTCAACTTGGTCTCACATTTCAGAGAAGCTCTACAAAATGTTTGCCTGCATTTGACCACATAGTAACACACCTTTAAGGATAAAGTAGAGGGATCCATGCTCACCCTTGGCTAACACAGAATAAATTGGTACCACACTTACCCTGCTAAGAAAGCCAGTGGCAGAAGCTAAAGGGGATCACATTTTTAATTACCCTGTAGAGACTCTGATCTTACAGTTCTAAGTATCATTTGCTAAAGGGAGTTCCAGTGAAATAGTGCTATAATTTAACCCCACACTTCTGTAATCTGAGACTGTATGAATAAAACACAGAGCAAGTCTGAATGTTGAAAAATTCAAGAACTTTAAAGAGCTGGGGTTTCTTGTAGCCTGAACTGGCCTGGCTCAGCAAAGACTGAATTTCTTCCATATGCCTTTTTAAGGCCCGACTTGTGATTGTGCTTCGAGCTTTTATTTGATGTATTTTCACAAACTGCAATAAGTAGAGCTGTTCACTTTGTTTACTGCTTCTAGACAACAACTGCCATCTACAATCAACTCAGAGAGGGCAGCAGGGCAGGCAGCAGCCACAGGATGCAGCATAGCAGCAAGTGATGGCTGTGCATTAGGAAAGGTGCCATCATTTTTCCTTCTCAACTCTCTAAAACATGTTAATTAACAGGCTACCCAAGGCACACAAAGGTTACAAAAAAAGATTTCCCCAGTGTCCTGTTAAGGCCTAAGACGAGTACTCTTGCAGTCACGAGTCTCCAAAACTGATACCGGAAAGAATTCAAACATCACAAGAACTGCAGAATCAAGAAAAGCAAAAAAGAAACAAAGTGACCCAGTTTATGTTCTGTTATCACATGTTGAAAGAGACCAAATCATAAAATGCCAGGAAGGCACATGTAAAGGGATCTTCTCAAATGTGTGCACTGTCAGCAGTATGATGGCACTCAGCCACCCACAGAAAAAACAAGGGCAGGGGAAAAACTCCCATCAAATACTGTGCCAGAACAACAGTTCAGTACCCAGTGAGAAGGGAACATACAGTAGGAGCTATAGAGAACGTAAGAAGCCTGAGATCTGAAATGCCACTCACCCTTATCCCAGCAGGCTTATTAGAGCCTCTGCCAGGGAGGGACACTGAGCATCAGAACGATGTGATTGCCTTTTCCAAGAGAAAGAGACAAGGACAGCTGTCTTAAGCATTTTGTGGCTGTTTCTCCAGCACCTGTTCTTGACTCAGTTACAAGTGGCAGGGCAGAAGAATGTGCAGCAGTCTATAAACACTCAGGTACAACTGAGTAAGGTGACTGTAGAGGGTTAACAGCCCGGTCTGGATTAACCTTTTCAATAACAACGATGTTAAGCACTGGAAAGTAAGGGGCTCAGGGAGAGTGCAGACAGGTGATTTCCACCCTCCATCCCCCAGGTTTCTATAGATGAATACCATAAAAATAAAAGCCACTTATTCACTAGATTTAACTTTGCAGAATTTTGCATCATTCTTTTCTAAAACAAAGATCAGGATCAAGCCAACTGGCCATTTTCCTTCAAGCATCTTAACCTGACCTTTTCCAAACTCATCACAGAAAAAGGTCTCCCTGACATACCTAAGCTGAAGTCATGGTGAGTTATGATCTCATGTATGAGAAACTTGGCAGCTTCAATCCTCATCTTACAACAGAACAGTTACCTGTATCTCGATCTTCAAATCCTGCCTCACTCAACTGAAGGGTTTCTGGGTGATGATGAGGGACCAGGCTATGCCTTCAGCTAACAAGACCACATGTTAACAACTAACTTCCTGGGCAATTAGGACAGGAGTGGTCAGTGACCAATTTCTTTATGCTAAACCATTTGGTAGGACATTAACTGCCCAGCCCCAACACCGCTTAGTCCTAGTTCTGATGCATTAACACACTAAATAGCAACAGAAGCACTTTAGGACTCAAGCAGTCCAGGAATATTACCCCTCTGGGCACTACTGAGGGTGGAAAGCTCAGCGAAATCTGCATGATGTGGAAAACTGTCAACCACAGAAATTAAGGTTGAGATCATGTTAATATTCTCCCCTGCAAAAAGTGTGTCACGCTCAGGTATCTGCGAAGAAGTATTACAGCAGCTTTCTTTTTATTCTTCTGAGAAGGGGAGTTCAGCCCAGCAACAGACCTAAGTTTTCTTACTATGCCTATAAAGTGACTGGTAGGTGGTACTGTAATTAAATAGGTCCATCTCTTAAAATAGAAAAGCACATCTTTACAGCTGAGGTGAGAACTAAGACTCTGTAGTGAGATGCTTCCATCAAGTCACTAGTTTTCAGGAGCACTAATGACAGGGTAGAAAATTCCCAGCAAAGCAGCCTGGATGCAAAAAATTAAAGCAGATAATCAAAGTCTAAGCTCCAGCAAACTTACCTCAGCTCCCTCACAAATCCACATTTCTGTTTCCATCAGCGGAAAGATTGTTCTTGTTCCAGTGTTTTAAGATTTTCAATAAAAAGGGAATTTACTACAAACAAAACACAGCCTTAAGAACGCTACACTGCGTTCACAGCTACCTTTTTTAAGAAACAAAAGGGACAAAATCACCTGCAGATACAGTCACAGAAAGCTCCATCTAGATCCATGTTCTGTGTTGTAAGCTGTTAATAAAATGACAGATAAACTTTGCAGTGACAGAGACAGCTGATGTTTCCTGCAAGCTGGACAGATGCCTGACTCCCACTGTAACATAGCTGAGCAGAGACTTGTATTTAGGTTTGGGGAGGGGTATACATATTTCTAGTGCAGAAGAGAACTGGAAAGGGAGACTCAGTCATTAATGAGCCAGCTAAGCACACCCTTCCTTTAAACACTTGGAAAGAGAACTGCAGGCAAAATGAGAGACATTTCAGGGCTCTGTATGACCTTCAGATTCACATATGGATTGATTCGTCTTGGGTTTGGAACATTATTTGTCACTGAACCAGGAGAAGGCTGCAAAGTACAATGCATTACCTAAGTGAAGAGAGTGGTGCCTTACTTGCAGGGAGAGCAATAGTTTGGTTTACAATATGCTGAAGAAATATAACCAGGAGTGAGTTGATAGCAGTGTCCAGATTCTCACAGTACTCCCATGATACTGTTACTTCCAGTTTTCCATTGTGTTAAACATGCTCATGGGGCTGCAGGGCAGCTCAGTTTGCTCTGAAAAAGGTATTGCAGACCTTCCTAAAGCCAAAGCACCCCAAGAAGAGTTAGCTAGCCACCTCATGTCAGCTCCCTGACACTAAATCTCATTGCTATAATGATGCCTTGTCTGTCCCTGCAAGCAGCAGTCACTGTCTCAGAGACAGCAGCTCATTTGTGCCATCACAACTGGGAGAAGCACTCATAAGAACTTCTACAGCTTTCACACAGGACCCAAACCCAGCATTTTGTGAGCAGTCAAGAAGCCACAGAGTATGATTCCAACAGCATTCTCTGTGTTTTTACATCCAACTCAAAAACAAATGCAGTCTGCCAAATTACAGCTGCTGAGGAAAATACACTCGGGAAACCAGACAGGGTTTGTGCACAAATAAAGCCTTCAGCAGCACATTTCATTAGCGGGGTTCTGCACAGTGACACTTAGTGGCAAAGTTTCCAACTCTGAGGCTAAGGCATAGGCAGGAGTCACTGGAAACAATGTTATTAGGTGACAGTCTGCACATTACCACCTTCTCCAATTGTTGAGATGGTAACAGCAGATTTTCCATACTTACCCATCTTACTGCCAGAGGTCATCCTAACTAAGACCTGTTTTCATGGAAGAGAAAAGCTTGCTAGTTTAAACTAACTGATACAACTGTGACACAGCAGTAAACATCGATACCAGTGATGCTTGCTGGGTCACATCAGCTTATTCTGAAGTCTGTGTACTGTCAGACAATGCTTCACAACAATTTACCAGTTTCTGGTCTGGGAGACCAGGATACATTTTTCCTTTTAGAAATTCTTGCTGTGAAGCAGTTATTGGTGGAGAACATAAATCCACAGATCAGAAAATGTGAAAGAGAACTCCTCCAAACAGGTGCTCAGGTGAAAGCAAACACAGGGCTATGAATTAATCCTTCTGCAGGCCTACACCCCTGCCAGCTATGAGGCAGATGCTGCTGCTCAAACACCATGTGCTGCCAGCAATACTTAGCTCCCCAGGAGCTTATTTGTGCCTTAACCAAGCCATGGGGGAATCCATGGGCCCTCTGACTAAGGCAGTGGAACTGATTTATAGCCTCTGGCACTTGGCTGATGAACCACCTTCCCCAGCTTCCATGTCTCCAGACATCCATTCCCCCAGCTTGCTGTCTTTTGAGTGGCACATCTTGGTTCCCTGAGCAATCCCACTGCCTGCCTCAGATCTCCCATGAAGAGAGCAAGAGAGACACACATCAGGGATGCCATCCTCTCCACTATTAAAACGTTTGCCTTCGAGGTCCCTACTGTGGACAATAAATTTCTACGAACTGTCTTAACATCCAAATGTCAAGTGTCAGAGAGCCAAAAAGACTAATCTTCCAGCTGAGTGGAGCTCTGTTCAGGTGTGGCACCTTTTGGCTCAGCAGCATTTACTCTCCTGCCCCAGGAGGGGTGAAGACCACAAAACTCCATTTGATTCCCACTTTGAAACCAGAGCGATGACCCAATTTGTCACTTTTGGGAAACAGCTGCAGCTCCAGCTAGAAGATTCAGAAAAGGAAGGCAGAAAAACATCACCTGTACCAGCAGGATACTACAAGAGAGAAGGAAGAGTATCAGCCTCTAAAGGCAGGAGTTTTACTCTAAAGAAGCCCCAGAATGAGCAGGGCTGGCAGTCACTGCAGTCGGTTCCCTTTTGTGAGAGGAAAATGCGACTCGGGAGTGCTTGCTCGCAGTCACACTGCAGTCTGTAGCTGGCAGAGCAGGCTGTAGCCTGTCTGCTTTTAGGACTCCTAAGCAGAGGGACAACTGAGTGCAAGGAAGCTTAGGGTGGAGCTTGGGACTGGAGCAACAAATCATAGAGCTATAAATCCAGCTTTACAGAGGATGACCAAAGAAGTTTGCACAGCATCTATAGGCTTTATGGCAAAAGCCAACACCTATTGTTCCTGTTTCACAAGGGATTAAAGAACCTTCTCAATCTGAAGTTTTACAAAATGCAAATTGAATTGTGCGTTCACACAAGCCAGACGCTGACAGCTTCTGCTTTAATCACAGATGTGCAGAGTTGTAATTTAATCTTTATAAATGCAGACTATTTTGATCATTCTGTTGCAATCCTCCATGGAGCTTTCCCTGCCCTACACAGGCACTAGCAGTGACGGGAATCCGTAACACCGCTCCGCACTTCTCAGCAGCCTTGCCTGGCAGATCACACAGCACTTCAAACGCTGCCTGGCTCCCCAAGGGCTCCCCACTGGCTTCCCTCACTCGGGAGGACACAGGGCTCAAGGTTTGCTCAAAGCAGCACAGTGACAGCATGAAGGAGTTCAGACCACACCCTGCAGCCCCTTCCTCTAGCTACCCACAGCCCCTTTTCAAGGTTTAGAAGTAAAAAAAGCCAGTACGTGCAAAAGAAGCACATATAAAGCAAATCTGCCAAAGGCATCTGAGAAGTGTTTTGTGAAACAAACTCACTGGTAAAGAGGACAAGCACTGGATCTAGAGCAACATCAGCCTATGTCCACAATGTGGACTGGGAGCTTATCAAAAAGTTGAACCTATGGTTCGTGCTCAGCACACTCCCAGCTGTTGTCAATCAGGTTGGGCTCATAACTCAAACCACTGAGTGTAGCTTCTGTAGCCCCAGCACAGAAACTTATCTAGCTCCAGGAGGCTGCACTCAGTGGCAGCCAGCAGGGAGTAGCAGCTCCCCAAGGCAGCTCTTCCAAGCTGAGTCCCAGCATTCAGTGGTCACCTGTACTACTGCAGTCTTCTGGCCCTTATCAGTCCCTGTTGTAGGGGCAAAGCCAGGCAAGGATGTGAAAACAGCCATGAGAATTGAAGGCAAGCCTTGCTTTGAAGTTTAATGGACTTTGTTACAATTTTGTACTTCAAGGCAGTCCCTTATGTGCCCAAGAGAGCAACTCACAAAAGTGGTGGAAGCAAGACATGCCTCAGTATCTGCCGTGCACAAAGGGAGAAAGACTCCTCTGCTCCAGGAGCAGCCAAGGTTTATCAGAGTCATGCTGCCTCTGAGGCCCAGAGCAGCTCAAAGTGCCACCAACAGTAAGAGGCAGGATGCTGGGGCACCTTTGTGTTAAACCTGAAGGAAGGGAATGGAAGGGTTTCTACTGTTTCTTACTGGAATAGGGTTGCATTTCTCCAGTAGCAGCTGTTTTTAAAAATCAAAGTCCTTCTTCTATCTCTCTAATGGCCTAGCACAGTTGTCCCCCCTCCTCCACTGACGCACAGTTTACTGCATTCTGCATGTTAATAAAAGACACTACACAGCACAAAGTCACCGCTCCAAAGCTCACCTCCAGCTTCAAATCTCCTTGCTGCAAAGCTGATCAGACCTTGGAGCCTGTTCAGACCCATTCAGTCTGGCACACTGCATAAAGCAGTCTGAGATGTTAGTAAACAGCAGGCACATTTCGCTGATAAAACAAAAAAACAACAAAAGCAACAACAACATAAAAGAGGACAATAGCTAAAACAAAGAAAACTCCTATCAGCTAAGCAAACCAGCAATTTGCCAATTCCAGAAGACTTTTTATATAGATCTTTTCCAAATTCACCTTGTGCAGCTCTGCTCTTCGATTTAAATGATAAAATCTGTTTCAAGCCATTAGTCATGAGTAGGTGTCTGTAATGAGACCATGAAAGCCAACATCCCTGCCTCATTTGCAAAGACACCAATAAAATTAAGGCCTTGCCTTGGTGATCCCTCCTTAGCTGGAGTTTCACATTCCCACTACTGTGTGCAACACAACACTAGCAGGCTTGAGACCTTCTACCCCAAAGGTCATTGCATTTCAGAAGTGATGCACCATTATGCCAAGACCATTACAAAGTATTTCTCAAGTCCTCATGACATGTTATATTAATGTAAGAGATTAGGGGGATTTACTGTGGTAGTACCCAACATTGCCAGTACTCAGCATTTAAAAAATATCAAATGCAGACATTGCCAAGAGGCTTTTAACATCACTGCCAGCAGTGCTAAAAAAAGACAAAGCATTCGGTATCTGCCAGTGGTTTTGCTACTAGTTATGGAAACCAGAACAAACTGAATAAACCCTGACATCAGTGGCTTGGAATGAAAACATTTTAGGACACCTAAAACCAACTACACCCTTTTGTGTCTTTCTATGCAAGTCACTTGTGGAACCTCTTTGAGCAGCACTGCAGGTTAGTCCCTCAGAGCCTTACCAGGTAACAGAAGGCCATGTGGGCTGGGGTGGCAAGGAGGAGCACTCAACAACTGAGGTATGACCTCACTGAAAGGGAAATGGCTTTGTGAGATGGCCTCACCAAACTGGATTGCAGCTACTGGCGGTGCTGTGTTACTGGCTGGACTAGATGATCCTACAGGTCTTTTCCAACCTGAAACAATTCTATGATTCTACTGAGTTACAAAGGTACTACAGTGTGAAACAATCCAAGTACTACACTCATTTGTCACAATTTCAAAAGTGATAGAGTTGTCCTGTTTTTCCATCACAATCTGTTCTGGCTCCCAGCACTTTCCATCTGCATTTACCAGACATAAAACAGGTGCTCACAGCAGTCTCACACACTGAACTTCACCTCCCTTTTGGAGATGGTATAATGTCCCCAGTGTGGCTGGGAAGAAAGAGGGGCTTGTACTAAAAAAAGCAAAGAGATATTCCTGACTAACAAGCATTATCAATCCTGTGTGTCTGACATCTCAATTTTAAGACCCTTAGAGAGGAAATCATGGAGAGAAAAAATGCCAAAGAGAAAATGAGACTTCAATGAGTAATTATTTAACTGGCACAAGACTTGATTGGCATGCAAGGCACCACATTCCTATCCTACTCAGAGAAGATTCAACCAAAACTACTGGGTTCCTCTCACTTTAGCCTTTCATGAAAGCTGTGCTCCATTTCTATCAGGAAGAGAGCTGCCTTCTTACAAAAAGCTGCTCTTTCACATCCAGAAAAGGGCAGATTTGAGACCCCCACCTAGACCAGTCATGCTGTGTTTTCATCCTTTCTGTTTGTCTGCATTTGCTCTTCCAGAGCAACTCTTGTGTTGCTGTTTCCTCACTGCCTCGACCCTGTTCTCTACAACTGCTTATGCTAGAAAATATTTTGGGAGCTCCTCAGATCAGATATGGCACTGAGAAAGTCTACTGCCTCCAACATATTAAGTACAGGGCAGCCCAATCATCTGGAAAGTACAGATAAGCCTATGAATTCATTTCATAAAAGGCTATTTTGCCCTTTGACTCAAGAATGTACTAAAACCTCTTTGAAGACATGGGAATAATCACTTGCGTGGAAGAGCTAAAATTACATTGGCAGTTAATGGCCAACCCAATCTTTTTGACTGTGCAGCATCTTTCAGTCCCTTATAGGATGTGCAGGGAAGAACCAAATGCGTTGAGAGAGAGAATACCACGAAACAACAAATTAACACTGAAGTCAGGTTTAACAAATTAGCAAGTGAGGAAATATGCCAATAACTGGCTAAGACATTCCCTGCTTCATGGTGAGGAACTACAGCAAGGTCAAAACAGTGAATGACTAGGAAGGATTCTGAGTTTGCCTTGGCAAGGAAATGCTTTGCAGAAGGCACTGAGTATTCCATGGTGTTTATAGACTGAAGTGGCTCACCGTTGGCTTGCCCCGGGGAATCTCCCACACTTTGATGGAGAGAATATGGGATGGGAGAGGTCTTTTCCCAGTATTTCTGATCAGAACATTGGATAAATCCCTTAACACTGGATAAACCCCACAACAGTCATCAAAGCAGTTCCATGACCAGAAACCTGTATATTCAGATTATGGTTCCTGGAAATCTCTAGGGCTGAGAACATACAATGGCATTAACAGTCTATGCTTAAAACAATCCCATGTCCATCATTTTCAAGGGCCTACAAATCCCCCCAGCATGTAATATTGTTAAAATTAATGCTTGTAAATAAAAAAGGAGAAAGCACTGAAATGACAGACTTAGAATAGTAATAAAGGGACATTAGTAATTAACAAGGTAATAAAGGCTTCAATAGGATTAGGAAAAGAAGATCGAGTAAAATCTCTTTCAGCTGATTACTCAGCTACGTTTAAGGATATTAAAATATAAAACTAAATAATTAAACAAATAATCTAACACACGAACAAGGTGTCAGAACTTAGCTTCAGGTGAATTTGAAACAAAGCAGAGCAGCTGGAAATTCCCCTTCAGAAAAAGCTCTGTCAAAGACATACCTGCCTGATTAGCAGGAGATTCTCAGATACCACAGAGGAGTGCAAGCCGCCACATGAGAATCTGGCGAAAGACTGGTGTCTGAGAAGGAAATCTTCATTAAAAGGAAAGTTTGACCCTTAAAATTCTAAAAACAAATGTTTTCAGTACAGAAATACCAGTCTCCTGAAACTATTGGAATAACTCAAGGGAGGAAATGACCAGTCCCAAATGTAGTATCTGTGTGTGGACACACAAGCTAAATGTCAGCATTAAATATTTCAATGTGGTACACTTCAAAAGACAGGGCTATAAAGGATGGTGGATTATGTGTAGAAAATATTTAAGGAGAGCAGTGAAATGGGTAATTAAGTGAACACACAAGTTAAAACAAAGGTACAGCTGGAAGGAAAAACAAAAAAGAGACTGCAGCCACCAAAAGGCAAGCTTGGTCCCTACCCATCCCACACACATGCTGAACAGCTCACACAATGAAAACAGCAAATTCTCTTAGCCCACAAAAGCCAGACCCTGGGCTTGATCTGGGCCAATTACCAGCATGTCTCATGTACTTACAGCTAGCTACTGACAGAGGGGAAACCACAGTCCAAACACACGGACTTGAGCTCACTGGCATAACTCAAAGTGGAGGCAAGAAGTCCTCATCCCTCTCCTCCTTGTGCAGTAAATTGCAGAGTGCTGAATAAACACCCCGGGACCACACACTCCCACACCACAGTGACATCTCCCTTATTTCTCTGCAGTTCATCTGGGGCTGTTATTGCTTTATTTTGTTTGATGTTCTCCCTATGTTGAGAGAAAGCATGAAGAGAGGAAAGAAAAAAGAAAAATCGGTCTGTCTTTCAACTTCTTAATCATCTTCCTCAAAATGCTTCATGCATCAGCACTGATTTCATTATCTGCCTGCTGCTAGGGATTTTATTTAAAGAATAACACACAGGGAAGAAAGGATTTAACCTGACCTCCCTGAACTGCTGGGGGATGAATACTACACAGAGCTGACAGTGAAAAGCTCATTTCCTTTCTCAGACTAACTTAAAGACTATGCAAAATTCCCCTCTATCCAAGCCTCCAGTTTTAAATTGGGCTATCAAAGGCTTTTCTTTTTTAGAGGTCTGGGTTGATGTAATCAGTGTATCATCAATGAATGAGGATTGATAACACAAATCATCACAAAGCATAGCTGTGGATACAGTGACTCTCAGAGGCAGAACAATAAGGAAATTTGAGTAAATTAAAACCAATGTTCTTCTATCCAACTATAACAAGAAGAGAATAAAACCCAGTAGGGGCCACCATTTTCCCCCCAGTACAGCATTCATCCCAAGTCTTTGGGGTGTTACATATTACAGATCAAGTAGGTTAATAAATTAAAAGGTTAGTGGGAGACATGGAAGGATATAATCAAGAAACAGTAAAAATATAATGGACAGAAAGAGAAATGAATTGCAGAGCAGTATACAGTCAGGACCTTTTAGCAAGCACAAGTATGGGATCTCATCCAGTAGAAGGGACAACCCAAGGTGACTTAAATGAAGTCTGTCCTGGACTGCATAAACAATTTCTTCTCCAGAAAGTCCAGAGTTGTTGATGCAGCTGTGTCTGGGATGATTCCCCAAGCTCTCATGGCAGCTTTGCATTTTGTCCACCACATGCTCCTGCAGAGTAATTTATCTCTCTAAGAGTGATTAATGTACAATTCTGATATTTTATTTTGGGAAATAGGCCATCTCTCCCATTCCTGAGACCACTCACAGTAGCCTATTTTCAAAAAGCCACATTTACAAATTTATGCAATACAAGCAGAACACCAAGATAACAAACCAGGCCAAATTAAGGAAGGGAAACCTAACACGATCACCCTCTTAATTAAAAACCTCTGCTTTTTAAAATCTAACCCAGCTGAATTCAATTACCCTAGAAAATTTCTACCAGCTGTTTTTAGAGTTCTAGGTCCCCAATATCACCAAAAGAAAATATCAACTTATGCTCAACAGTTCTCTGATAACAAAGTTAACAGCCAAAAACTTCCTGTCCCGTTCTAAATGTCAGCATCCTCACAGTCTCCAAAAACACTCACTTACAATGCTGAATATTTTCCTTATTTGTACCCATCCTTCTACATTTGCAGGACCAAAATCTCTGTATGTGGTGGTAAAACTGGTTACAGCAGTTCTTGCTTTCCTTTCTCTCACTCGCATCTGAACAAGGAATATGAGAGCCCTGCTTGCATCTCTCTTACTGCTGCCACATCATCAGTCCCAGTGAGCACAAGGTACTCCTGAACACCCATATTCCAGAGGTCAACACAAAAAAAGGCCATGGCATGCCCAGCTTACCTGATCCTCAGAGAGCTGTGATATGTGATTCACTGCAGCGTAAGACTCTATCTTCGGGTTGAAGTGATTGATGATGGCTCTGAAACAAAGGAGAGAAATTTTCAGAGGTCTCAGGAACAGCTTAGAGATGAAGCAGAAATTACCTGCCAGTCTGAGCAGGTGCAGATGGAGAAATTTCCTGCAAGAAATTCCTCCCTCACCACAAAGTACTGTTTGCTTTGCTGAAGGCACGCTCCCTGCTGAGGCCAATGCAGATCCTGACACAAGCTCACTGGAGATTGCAAGCAAGGCACTGTCCTACACATGGCTGCATTTGTCCCAGCAGATACTGGACTGTGGCTTGCTGCTTTGGTGGGGGGAATTGCTGGGAGCAGGCTGCAAATTGCTCTGTGTTCCAGCAGAGAGATAGCAAACCTGGCCACCACTGCTGCATCCTACTCAGGGAACTGCAGCTCCTCAGTGTCACCTGGCATTTTGTGGAACTTTGTTGCCTGATATGATGAAGCTGATGGTTTATTGCTTTGGATTTTCACTCCGTTTAAAATGTTGTAGCTGGCTCTTACTTGTAGGCATCCATCACTTTAAAAATCTTACCATAATGACTTCAGTCCTCAACCTCAGTTTAGATCATTAGAGACAACTTATTGTTAGTGTCCCAAACACAGCAGCAAATACTGGTCACTCTTGCTCTTCTGCCTCCTTTCTCTCACTAGCTGCACCAATCAACACCACTCCCTTTCCCTTCTAGGTGGATCTAGAAGCAGATGTGAGAAATCTAAAATTGAAAGTAAAATAACAATTGGGGAAAAAGCCCCACCAAACTGCAGCTGGAGCATTTCCTCGGCCTTCCTTCTGCTTGTCAGGTGTTGCTGCAAAGATAAATGGTAGGACTGGAAAGACTCCCTGGGACAGCGTTTGCAACTGCTCTAGTTGGGATATTACTCATGAGACCCACTGCTGAGGTAAATATTCATCATGGGAACAGGTCATGTCAGTGCTCAGCACAGATGAGTTCTAACTGTGCCTAGAGAACACTTGCTCAGCCAGATTACACTGCAGCAGCAGTCAGGGCTTCCACTCTCATATTCATCAGCATGAAAATTCACTCCAGTTCTCTCTGCTGTACTCTAATGCATTCCCTCCTCCTCCCCCAGCAGAAGGACTTTTAGCTGCTTTATCCAGACCATATCACAGCTAAGAGCTTGTGCCCCAATCTAGGAATATGTGATATTCAGTGGTGCCAATCAGAGCAAGTGGATAAAAATCTACCTAGAAGCATCCTTACTTCTTTAAATACACAGAGTGTGGAAGGTGTGGAGAGTGGGAGCGGGGCAGGGTTGGTAGTGTGGGGAAACCAACCCAAAAAAACTCCAACTCAAACAGAATCTGCAATTCATAGGCTCAAAGAATTGTTTCAGTTGTAGGGGGACCTTTAAAGCTCATCTAGCACAACTCCCCTACAATGAGCAGACACATCTTCAACGAGATCAGGTTGCTCAGAGCTCCATCCAACCTCTCTAGGGATGGGTCATCCACCCTGTTCCAATGCTTCACCATCCTTATTGTTGAAAATTTATTTCTCATATATAATCCATATCAACTCTCCTAGTTAAAAACCATTATCCCTCATCATGTTGCAACAAGCTCTGCTAAGAAGTTTTTCCTCAGCTTTCTTTTAAGTCCCCTTTAAGCACTCAAAGGCCGCAATAAGGTCTACCCACAGCCTTCTCCAGCTCTCTCAGCATGTCTTCACAGAAGGGTTCATCCCTCTGAACACTTTCATGGCCTCCCCTGCACTGGCTCCAACATCCCCATGTCATTCCTGTGCTGAGGACACTGAGCTGGACACTGCACTCCAGGTGGGGTCTCAGAGAGCAGAGCAGCAGGACAGAACCATCTCACTCACCCTCCTGGCTGTGCTGTACCTTCACTGCAACATTCCCAGCCACACCTCATCAACACACCAGGTGCCAGTCAGCACACAGGGCCAGTCACTCCTGCAGCTGCTCCTACAGCATCCGTACACACTTGGCACAGGGGGACTTGTGTCTTCTCATCAACCTTCACAGTTACATCCGGAAAACAAATTCAGCAGTGCTTCTACCAGGCTTCCCACAACCCCCTTCCCTCTGGAGAAGAACAAACACACAGGTCGAGACACGTCCAGACTCTTCTCATTCCAGTGTGACCAGAGTCACAATCACATTGTCCATTACCCAGCCTCTCCAACACTCTGGCTTTCAAGCTGCATGTTTCATGCCTGGCTGGAGTCATATTTATACTCCTACAGGACACATTGCAAGTTATTGAAAGAAAATGGAACACAGACCTACAACAACTTAACTTCTGTCTTGACAGAAGGCTTGGCAGCTCAGAGGGGTTCAGTGCACTCACATGGTTCCAACATTTACCAGGGAACAGATTTAGCATTCATTTGTACCCACTGCTGTGAAGCACTTCAACATGGGCTGCCTGCTCACAAGTCCCTGCTTGGATCTGAGCTAGTGGAGCGGCACCTGCAATCACAGCTGGGATTTCACCCAGCGAAAGTAAAACCAGCAACCAGCTGCCACTGCAGTAAGAATCAATAGCCATTAAGGAAGGAAAAGAATTCAAGTCTCCTTCCTCATTTCCTGAAAGGTGAATGGACAACTCCTCAGTGATTAGATGAAGTTCAGCTGTTTAATTTGCTTTAACTATGAAAAAGGCCTTCCCAACCTGACCATCTGCAGAGTTGTTTTCCTGAACCCACAGGCAGCCTGTGGCAGAGAAGCATGAAGAGCCTAGATTCAATCCTGGCTTTGCGTAGCCAGGTTCTTATTGCCCAACATACCCCCCAGGGCCAGGCTTTGCACATGGTGCAGCTCCTTCTCACTCATCTGCTATGAGAAATTCCATCGCTATCCAGGTCAAAAAGCACCTTTCTGCATCAGCTACTCCCATACACCTCTGCTGTTCCTCCATCTCTCCAAATATGTCTTGTCTCTGGGGCATGTTTTTAGCAATTGGCCTCCTGGGATATTCACTGATTAACAGCTGGAATTCTCCTTGCAGAGATGCCTCTTCACTGGCATTTGATCCTGGAGACAGTAGGACACCAGAATTTTGAAACACAGTCTCCCTGTTATTAACAAAAGAACCGTAGTTCTGCCACCGTTAGTTCCCACACCGGCACATAACAGCTGATCCTTGGCAATGATTTATTTTTACACTGTGATTGCCTCAATTACTGCCATACCAGCCAGTAGCTTTGGGGAGGGGGAAGGGAGCGGTTAAAGCATTTAGAAAGATTTGAGATTATGTGTTCTACTGAGATCTTCATATCGATCATCGGGGGAAAAAACCTTGTGTTTGGTATTCACGAAGCATGAACATCTTCAACACATTTGTAAAGCAAGGAAATAGTGAAGTGTCAACTGAAAGAAAAAATGCTGCAGTTCCCACACAGCTGTCCATAGTACGTGTGCTTACATGTTTCCACACTGCCAAGTCCCTCGGTGGGGCTGGCTGCCATTTGTCATACAAATTTCACAGCACCTGTGGGACACAATTGTCCAGGGACCGAGAGATGTCACTTCAGCAACACTGCCTCCTCTGACAGATCCACAGCTCAGCAGTGAACTGACAAGAGGAGACTGTCAGCGACTGAGACAAAGGAAGGATGCTGAATAAGCAGAAGGCTCAGGAATTAAAAAACTGGCTCCCAGTGTCTCTTCCTGAGGTTAATGCTTAGTGCTGTAAGGAAGATCACAAGCCATCTCCGCATTCTCCACATTCTTAATTCCTCAGTCTCCTGGGGAGAGATGTTGATCTCCCAGTAAATACACTGAGGCATACCAGTGGTCTCCAAAAAGCACACATCTCACATCATTTCTTCATGCAACTCTTCAAGCTACCTACACACCATGATGTAGACACACACATATGAATGAACCTGCATATTTCTCAGGATGAACAACCTAGGACAACCTTGCATTCATGTATGTTTGCACTTATTGCATATTTATTGCATTAATTTAATTCTTCATGAAGAAGAGAATGATTACAGGAAAATTCACCCTGATTTAGAAACCCCAAAGTGCAGATGAATCATTTATTTGTACTAGCTGTATCAATCATTTTATTAGACAGTAAAAGCAGGTCCCACTGTAACAGGTATTGTAGCAATCCAGAGTGGTGGAAAGCCTCTGTCCCAGGGGCTGAGGATCTCAAACACAAGAAAACAGGGAGAGCACAGAAAAGTACATCGGCAACAGAATATGTAACAGTGCTGCTACTTACTGAGAGTCAGAAAACACTTCAGTTTGAGATAAACCATGGATAGAAAAAAACAGAAATACTGAAGGAAGAAGCAGAGAGATAGGAAAAAGGAGATAGAAGGACAGATAGGATCAAGATAAACACAGGTGAAAAACTGCAGAACAGGGAGGATCAGAGAAACAGCAACTGTTCCCAGGGCAGTCTGTCCTTTGCAAACTGGAAAGCTCCAACTGGTGGAAAGTTTCTACTTTGGCTATTCTTGAGGCTGCAAAAATCAGCCAGTCCTGAAGTGACTGTTACTTGCCCTTTCTGCCTCAAAACCACATATGCTGGAAGGTGAGAAGCAGAAAAATCTCCATGTGGGCCCCTACTGTTTTTTTTTTATTCCCCAAATAGGGACATCACACTGCAGCTCTCACCTAGAGCAATGGTGAGAAAAGGAATCTCCCCAGGTAAGCAGCATTCCCCTTCCCTCACTGTGTTCACTGCAACAGGACTTGCTTCTGCAGTGGCTGCAGTAGCTCTCCAGACAGCAACATTTAAAAACTTAGGTTAACAGTCTTTAAAAACTGCTTAGAGTTACTCCTCGATAAACAGAAACAACCAGCGCCGCCCTGCAGAGAGGCCCAGAGTAAAAGAACTTCTGGAGATGCAAAATCTGCTGGATGGAAGGGGCTCCTATGAAAACTAATGCGGCACTAGTATAGAAAGAAAAGGTTTAATTAATTCCTCAATTTAATTTGCCACTAGTTCTAACATCAGGTGCGAGAAGTGAAACGCACGAACAACATGAAGGTACTGGTCCCACAAATAGCAGGATCTTCCAGCCCAGGTGACCCACCATGGTAAGGAAGGTACCTCACCCTCTTTAACCTCACAATGAGCTGGTCTGGGTCCAATGTGCAGGGAAAGCAAAATCACTGTGCTCAGGCAGGCAGCATTTCTTCAGCACGTTTTCTCTGACCTCCAGACTCTCCCCATCAAGTTATTGCAGATGAGCTGTCTAATACCCACTCTTGCCTGACAGCAGCTACATTGCCACAGTCCCATAAGACAACACTGTCCTCTTATCCTGCACAGCAGAGTAAAGCACTGTGGAGGCGCCAAAAGTAGGCTAAGGGAAGAACAGAAAGGTTGCAAAGCTTATTATAGAGATGGGAATGCTGAGCCATCATTTCCTGCATGAACCTGGCCTTTGCACCTACTGCAAAGGTCCAGCATGCTGTGCCTGACATAAAGTATTCCTGTGGATTCCCAAATATTTCTTGTACAATAAAAGCAACATCACAAGTTCACTTCTTCCTACATTCCACTAGAGTGGAACAGAAAAGCAGCAGCTCTTGGCTGGTATTTACCCCCTTCACAGGAAATCAAGGGTGACTTTATACTCACTGCAGACATTCATCTTCTCATCTGCTCATGCCAGCACAGCACACTGGGCAGCAGGGAATACATTTCAGTCTTCACTGACTAAAACTGAATGTATGGCAAAGGCAGCCAGTTCACTTGCCCTCTGCAATGAAAACTGGCACAATCTGAGATGGACAAATACCCCAGCACACACTAAGCTTCATCCATTATGAAGGCTAGGAATAGGCAAGGAAGAAAGGTCATAGTTTGTCTTTCATCACACTCCACAAAGCTGCTTTACTAAAAAAGGAGACCTGAGATAAAGTAGTTGTTGTTCAGGAAAAGGAATCAATAAGTAACCAGTTTCTGTGTGATTTTCCACAGCAGTTCCCTCTGCCCCTCATACACCTTAGTTTCTCCTTTATGAAATGGAAGTAAGAAGCAATCACTTCCACAAAGTGTTTTAAACCAACAAAGTGGTAAGAGCTCAGGGTTCTACTATGTGGTGTGTTGGAAACTGCTCAAGCACAGGGCAGCAAGTAAATGACACACAATACAGAGACCAAAATGAACACAAAGCCTCTCTCCTCTTCTCCCATACATGCCATCACAACCATGGTTGCTGGAGGCTTATGCAAAGCTTCCAAGCCCATCTTCCAGCAGCAAGCTGTGTCTCAGCAAGTTCTGTTTGGGGCAAGGATCTCGCTGACATTGCTCTCATAGGCACTCCCAGCACTCCAGACAATAAAACTCCATCTGTTCCATGCCTACAACAATTAGATTGAGTTTCTCCATATGTACAACCCCACGTGGCAGGAGGTGAGAGGGTTTAAATTATTTTAACACACGTCCATGAAGCATTGCTATGAAGTACACATACCTACCATACCTAAGCTGTCTGCAGCAATTAAAAGCAAACAAACTCCCTGGAACTGTGCACCAAATTCTTCTTTTTACTTTGGTTTAACTCCAGTCTGTCAAATTTCTTTTGCTCCTACAATTTAATAAGTACTGACATTAAGCTGAAAGTCCACAACTCACAGTGGGAGGCACCTTCCAGACACAATAATAAACTGCAGGGAAGAATCCAAGACAAAAGGATATTTTAGTCCAAAGCACTTGCTTTACAGCTCACTGAAAATATCCAAAGTCAGCACTGCAGCAATTTCACAGGAGAAGCAACTGCTACACCTGTTCAATTCTGCCATCCTGAAACCTATTGATCGTGATGACAGGTTCCATGGCAGTGGGAGAGACATGGTCTATTTATTTAATAAGGAGGGGACAAAAGAGTGCACACACAGCAACTGAGCTTCTCACATTTCTCAGCGTGGTTTTACCAAGCTCCATTCTGCAAGAGCAGAAGCAGATGTGCCTTCTGAACCATCAGGCAGCTACACAGTGCATCTTGACACTCCACTGTTTGCTGGATACTAACCCGGTATCACCACAGCTACAGGATATGCTGATTTTCTCTTTTTACAGTCCATGATTATAAATTCAAGCCAAGCAAATCAAATGCCTCACTTAACTTCTATTTGTCTTCTTAACTAAGGAAATCCTCATGGGTGAGCAGTTAACTCATCTTTTGGAACAGCTGCACAATAATGCCACTAGAGACTACAATTTAGGGAATTTATCCACTCACCTATTTTCATGCAGCCAGTGCATCATTGGAAACTAATCTAAGAAGCATTTCTGTTCCTTTTTCTCAATAAGTAAGCACCAGAATTCTTATGTATATGCAACCAGTGGCACTGATAATTTAAATGGTATGAATGATAAAGTAAAAAATATTACCTAGGCACAGAGTGAAAATATCTATTGAAGCACAAGGGCACCTGCCTGATCTGTCGTACCTGCTACCTCCCAATCTATAATTGACTGTTCTACAACAAAGCTACCACTTGATAACAAATACATTTCTCACCTCAAACATGTAATTTATGAGAGATCAAATGACATATTTTATGGCACATTTCACTGCTCATCTAGTTAGTAGTGGTGAGAATGTGGCAAGAGTTTACTTTTACCAAAGTAAAAACATTAAAAAGCCAACCCTTCATTACACCTCAATTCCAGGGAGCAGCAGTTAAGTACACCTCCTCACCTCTAACTACAAGGAGAGCTGGAGCTGTGATGAAACAGAGAAACATCACAGATAGGGAAGCCTGTCCTCTGGGCTTGGGCTGCTGGCACTAAAACCTGCAGCCCAGCAAGTCCCAGGTGTGAGAGCCAACCATGATATATGTCAGCATACTGGATTTTAGGCATGATGTCTGTGCTTCTTCCACATCTGTGTTACCAATTTTGAAGATTCAGATGACTTCTAAAATGAGAAGTCCTTCTCTGAAACTTCCTTAATGTATGCTTTTAAAAAGTACCTACTCCCCTAGGGCTGTGGTCCTGGTTTAATATCTGCCCAGAGCCATAACAAGCAGTAACTTACAGAAGTAAGTTTTTCAGAGCCTTAACAACCTTCTCTGCAGCGTCCATTTCCCAGTTCTTTTACCTCATATACATTCCTTTGCCCAAAGTCCTTCAGCTGTACTAAACAAGCACAGTCCATGGGCCAAATAGGCTGTGTTCTTTTAGTATCCAGGCACTCTGTGATGCAAACAGTGTGATAGTCTCTTACAGCCAGTTGGTGTAGAGCAGTGAAATGGGTTACAGAACACTGCCTTAACATCAAATACAGCCCTTCAGCTACACCAGCTTTTAAGTCCCATGAACAAGGCAACCTGCTCTCTAAAACAAACAGCAAGGTATGAAGAAACAATTTATCCAGAAGGTGAGGGAAAAAAACTAAACAAGGTGGGGGGAAGCACATTTGACAGTAGTTTACAATACATGTTTGCATGCCCACCTTCTCTGGTTCAGACCTGAAGAAAAGCATTATGGCAAACATCTATTCTCCTGCAAGTGCTGTAAGTGGGTCAGCATCTACCCACTGCTCCATAATTCAGGTTACAGGATGCCATCTAAGCCTCCTGAGACAAAAGGCACATCGCAAAACCTCAAACAGAATCTTAATCTGAAGTTTTTAAAATTACTTTTAGTATCTTCATTAGTATTTAATCACAGGATGTTTAACTTTGAGGAAAGCCTGGATTACCGGATGCCACATCAGGCACAGAATACCATACAGAGGCACACACCAGCTTCCAAACACATCAAGCTAAGAGTGAGACTTAGAAAGTTTATAAGCCATCCCACTGGGACTTTTTAAAGCTCTCTGCAAAAGGCTCTGAGTAGGCTGCTGGTTTAATTAACTTAGTGAAAACTTGCCATCAACTCTGTGTTATCTAGAGCACACTGGAAATGAGTCTTATTACCTCATTTTGTCAGGTGTGAGCCAGCAGGTATTGCATGAAGTCCTGAACACCCCGTTTGCAGGCTGAGGCAGCAAGACAAACCTCTCTCTTTAGGTCATGGGGCACAACCTTATTTTACTGACTTAGAGTAAAACCTGTGCCTGCAACAGAAGTCCCAGAGGGAAAGGAAGGCCCAGAAGCATCAGCATTTGTCTGTATTGAGTGAGTAAAGGTTAGAACAATGCAATCAAGATGTGAAGTAGCTGGATATTAAATTACAGTGAGAGGAGGGGAAGGAACCTTGTCTAAGCAAGAATCAGCTACAGTCAAACCTACTTTGCAAAGGAAATCAAGATGAGTCCCACAACGGTATTTAATTAACTTAATTACACCAAGTGTCAGCTATGGCTGTACCTGCACAGCCACATAAATCAGGGTTCACAATATCAGCCTTTGAGACACTGTCAACTACCATGCCAACCAAAATCCATTATTTACAGTCCAATCCTCTGAAAATACAAGATGCTGCAAACCTCACAATGTTTTTCTTGTCAGACGGGTGCAAATGAAAATCCCATTTGTTGGAAAATGCCTAGAGGAATTCAGATCTTTCCAAAATCCAGGACCAACCCAGAAGCATTGATTCTGTTGACACCCACAGACATACCCTAAGTGAATACCACATCCTCAATAAAGATGTCACCACACATCACCTGGGACAAGGTAAAGTTGGTTTTCAAGGCTAAGGAAAGCTAGAGTCAAACAGCATTACAGCTGAATCAATGGTACTCTTTTTAGGTTATTTATTTCATGTCTGAAAGACTGGAAGACCTGTAGTTAAGATTCTGTTTTCCTGAGACAGGGGACCTGGTTTATGGACCAGTGGAGACTTCATCTTATCTCCTTTGCTGCATTTCATGTACCCATCTTCTTTCCCATTTAATTGCCTTAACCTGACCCATCTGCCTGAAAACCAAGCCCCTTCCATCCCATTATCCACACATCTCACAAATATCTACACTACTGAGATCTTTACTCTCACTAAGAGGTGATGATCAGAAGCAAGTGATTTATTGATGTTGATCAAGTTATCAACTGAGTTACTGGCAACAAGCACTCTGTAAATCCATTCTACCTGCAGAGTGAAACACCACAGATAAACTCACACATAAACATTGCCCACACACTCCCAGTTCCAGACAAAAGGAGGATTGGGGGTCAACTCATCACAGCCCAGGGGAAAAGGCTGAATCACCTGCCTCACCAAGGCTTCCCAGAATCGCTTCAATAGTGTTGGGGTTTTCTGGGTTTTACTTTTACTTTACCCATCCTCATCCTGCAATGAATTTCAGGCAGATGTTGACAAAACCCATTCAGTTGAATTGGCCATTGAAGTGCAAATCTTTGGGAACAGACTTTATTCCATCACTCTACAGAAGTAGAGAAATTTAGTTTCTTTTCAAATCACCCACTATAATCCCTGACATATCTATACACGCTTACCTCTCCCTCAAAGCTTTGGGTTTGTAATTTAGACATACGCTTTTTTTCTGCTCTGTTCTTTGTATGGATGTTAGCAAAAGCAAGGCCAGTGAAGTGCATTTTCTATTTCAAAAGTGAAGTATGGTTCTCTAGTCTTAGAAACAGCAGCACACCAAACATTTCAAAGTTAACTGCTGATGTTTTCTCATCCATCAAGTCAAACAAAAAGCCCAACTCCTACAGTGTTCTGCTACTGATATGTCTTTCGTGCTTTAGAATTTAAGTGTTTTTCAAGGCTCTTACAAAAACATACTGCAAAAAAAGGCCATGTGATTTTTAATCAGTTACATGTGACATAATACAGGTGGCAGAGGATCTGAAAGATCTAAGGAAGGAGCCCTGGACTTCTTTCTATGGAAGGAGAGCTAAAGGTTTGCCCCTGCTTTTTCCTTGTAATTGCTAATACACAACTACACATCAGGGAGGTAAATTAGTGCTATCCAGGGCAGGAGCCCAAGCCAGTTTCTCTGTGAAGCTTAAGCTGCACAATTCTTACACCAACAGCTCTAATTCAACATTCCAGACCTTGAACCAACCTCTCAGCTGTGCAACACAGTCTATTTTCTATCCTCTCCTCTCTTTTTGTTTTTGAAGTACAAAGCATCCATGTATTCAGTCTGTGCTGAAAAGGTTTGTAGACACTCAGCAGTTGGGGAAGACCACACAACTTCCCAATTCAGCAACCACAACTGGGGCCACACAAATAAACGTTATCCATAATCAAGTGAAAATGCAAGGGGGAAAAAAGCAAACTTAATGAAAAAAGCCATATATGTTGCAGTTTTTTGAAAAATAATACCAAAAAGGAAGTCACCATACTTGGTTGCGTTCATTTCTCTGAGCTCTATTTGATTCAGAATTGCTCTAGTGAACAACAACATCTAAGCATTAAAAGGCTGTTGAAATCCTAATTTTTTGTTTTGCATTGTCAAAAATGTAGTGTTGACTACAGCTATTTGTTTTTTCCTCAGTTCCTTTTAGCTCTTCCATTCAAAGAAGGCAACACTTCTCTGGTGGTCCAAGCAGTGCAGCAGGCTGATTCCTACTCCTGTCCCACCTAACCATTCTTCTGTCTGCAGGCAAGGGGCCAGAATCTTTTTCCTGGTGCTGCTTGTGAACCAGCATTAGCAAAATCAGCCCAGCACTAGCAATGTTTGAGATAGGAGTGTTGTCATACACCATGAAGGGAAAGCTGTCCAATTTAAGCATTTTAGAAAACATGGAAGAAGAGGCATATCTTTAGAAAAAGGCGTTCAGCACATATACAGGTTACTATTACAAAGTTTTAAGCTGTCAATGATTACTGCATGCTTTTGTGATAATGCAGATTCTACCACATTTAGAGAGGAAAAAGATTTGCATGCCTTCTTTCCCTTGGCTAGCATTCCTTCTGAGCATATGCATAATTACTTACTATTGATAGGCACACGCTTAGAAATTTCTGACAACTTAACCCAGATCCAACACTGCTCTAGCTGACTGATACAGCATTTACTGCCAGGTAAAATCCTGTAAAAATCTTGCTCCGAAAACTCTAGTCCAACTTGCAGCAAAAAATGCATTAGAGCAACAGAAAGCAATCAGGCATGCTCACTGTTCACCTACCAAACCCTATTTTCCCTTCACCCACACTGCTCTTGCTAAAGACGTCTTTTTCCTGACTGTATTTAAAAAGCATTCTTTGCCAGCAGCTCTCCAGCTAATGTAAGTTAGCTTGAATGGCAAAATTTTCTTGTCTGTTGCAAGACTCCTAAAGGAATTGAATCATGCAATTCGTTAGAGAACTTTGATTATTAGTTTAAAAAATAAGTCAAATGATTACAGAACCCACTCAGTATCAAAGCGATTAATTGCTGCTTTAACAGCCACGGTGGGTTAGCCCTGGCTGGACATCAGACACCCACCAAAGCCACTCTGTCTTTTCCCTTCTCAGCTGAACAGGTGAGAGAACATATAATGAAAAGGTTATGGGTTGATATAAGGACAGGGAGAGATTACTTACCACTAAACATTGGCAAAACAGACTCAGTTGGGGAAGTTAGTTTAATTCACTGCCAACCAAATCAAGGGCGGGTAATGAGACTTCTCACACTCTTTCCCTGCTCCAGAGTGGGTCCATCCAATGGGTGACAGTTCTCCAGGAACTTCTCCAGTGTGAGTTCTCCCCACAGGCTGCAGTTCTTCTCGAGCTGCACCAATGTGGGTCCCTTCACAGAGTGCAGTCCTTCTGGAACAGGCAGCTCCAGCACGGGTCCCTTGTGCAGGATCATGGCTCTGGCCAACAAGCCTGCTCCAGGGTGGGCTCCTCTCTCCACGGTGCCACAGGTCATTCCAGGAGTCTGCTCCAGAGAGGGCTTCCCAGGGGGCCACTTTTTGCCTTCTCAATTAACTTATCTCAGAGGCACTACCACTGCCACTGATGGGTTCAGCCTTGGCCAGGAGTAGATCCACCTGGGAGCTGCCTGGCACTGGCTCCATGGGACACAGGGGAAGCTTCTGGCAGCTTCTCACAGAAGCCAGCCCTGTACCCCCCTCCTACCAAACCCTCACCACACAAACCCAATACAACAGCCAGCATGTACTTGCTGAGCAACCGAGCAAAGTGATATGGGCTGTGGCATTTGATGCTAATGAGCAACAGCACTTAGCAAAGAGCCAAGGCTTGGCAGCATGCTCATTATTCAAGAAAGCTAAAACTGTATACACCCAAACAAATAAAACAAAAACATGAATGCTATCTAAAGGGCAGAACTGTATTTCGATTCACAGACAAGCTGCATAATAATTCAACAAGAAAGGTGAATAAAATTTAAAAGGGGCTGGTTTTTCCCTTCCCTATTTGTCCGTAAATTGAGTTGATTCCGAACTTTGGACAAAATTCAAGATTTTAGTTCAATTTTGAAATACAGGGTTTGGGGTAAAAGTGACAAACCTGCATGATGAAAGCATCCAGCTATTTAAGAAAGTGAGGTGATATTTCAAAATAAGAATTGGCAAATATTGAGAAGTGTTTTGATTTCAGCTGCACACTGGAAAATGGTTACATCCAAGTTGTTTCCAAGCAATCTCTAAAATAAACTGGCTCCAGTGCAGAGTATTTCCTAGCACACTGCACATATACACAAAACAGACCTACCAAGGACTAATGGCTCACCTCCCTTTCTAGCAGGACTCCTCTTGCCACAGAGCAAGACTCCCATCTCAAGATCTATGGATCTCTAAGCCTTCAGACACAACATCCCTGCATTCAGAGATGTGCAACTGCTCTGTACAAGTCACTGCCAGGGTCCTGGCAGGAGGCCAGAGGGGCTGGTAGCAGGCCCAAGTTTGGGTGTATTACAGGCTGGATGCCTGTTCACTGCTCAGTGTTTTCATCATTCTGCCTTAATAGAAGCCAATATATTTTCCCCAACCTTTACTTTCCACTGTTCTCAGAAAGCCTGAAAAATTAATATTCAGGCAACTTCTAAGTTTCATTCTGCATAGTGATGAACAGGGAGTGCCAGCAGAAAAACAAAGAACCTCTTGCCTCAATGCAAGTGGCACAGGAGAGCAGGAGTAAACAGAGTGCTTAACCTCCTGAATAGCAATGGCAAACCTGAGAGCTTGATTTGGGGGCCCAAAACACCTCTGCCATTATACAGCAGACAGAATTAGGGGGTGGCATGAAAAGAGCACAGACAGACTACCAGCCCTTGCAGATTCTCTGCAGTTACATGCTGGGGCAGCTACTAAAAGCTCCAAAACAGGTTGTCCTGGGCTTTTTTACACCCTCCCTCAGAGCAGCTCTTCATGACCCAGTAATAGATCTGCATCAAGTATTGACTGCTTTTCCTGTTTCCTTTAATGGTTTTTAACATATCATCAATCACACCATCACTTTTAAGTATTTTTAACCATTCCAGGAAAACTGCAGTCAGACAGCTGTTGAAGGTCGAGTTCTCTTCCAGCTCTGGCAGGAGCTGGGATTCACCACGGCACAGTTCAGCACAGTTTCCTTTCTCCTGGTGGTGGGCATCATGAAGATTCACTTCCCATCCTACTTTTACACACAAAGACTTGCTAAGGGACTGCCAGGCATGTTCCAATGGCAGAGTATCTGGATACATGGATACAGGGGGCCTCTTCCAGGTGCCAGACTTCAGACCCTGAAGATGATAAACAGGTCCTCTTGTGCCAAAGGGTGTCTTGGCATCCTCAAGATCACAGCTCTCAAGAACACCAATACTTAAGCTTACTCTATATGTATGCACTTTTAAAAAAAGGGAGACTTCGCTGAAATAATCAGCATACTTAACCCTTCTTTGGGTTTGAGGACAATTCCTAGCATGATTTACTGCTCCTATCCATTAACTCCAAGACTAAACAGGTAAAACTGAGCAAAATTCATTCAGTAAAAACTTATTTTTAAGGCCTTTCTGAAGCACACTAGCTTTATTTTGCTATTATAACTGAGTACAAAACTCTTCCCATTCTGAAACAAAATGGGAAAAATCCCTTCTCCCCTAAAAAAACTGAAACATGTCCTACTAAAAATGTAAATTACAGATGTCATAAGTTCGCTTGGAGGTCAAACTGATGAACAATTTCTCCACACTTCCTTGCAGCACAAGTACTTCATCCTGGGCCCTACTCTCTCAGCACAGTCATCATGGTGACTGCAAACTGCAGAAAAATGAAAAGCTTGTGGCCTACTGACATGTCCTTGAATCTTACCTCTCTCTTGTGGTCTTAAGAGCAAAAATGTCTCAAAATAATTCTCAGGGTTGCCCTTCTGTTTAATTGCTCCATGGATAAATTTCAGTATGCCTATGACTGATGTACTGGAGGAGAAATCTCTCATTGCAAAGATGAAAGCCAAAAAGCACAAGAACCCAGAGTGAATTTGTTAAGTTCTAAATGCAAAATGATACCTTTGATCCAATCTACCTGATTCATGACAGCACAAGTTAGTAGATCAGCTTATCTGAACTTCTGTATATACCACATTTTTCAACATTTCCCTAACACCATCACTCTCATGTCAAGCCAGCTAGAGCACCTTTCACCAAGGTATTCTATTCAGATAGGAACAGGAGGAGAAAACCTATTCTTCTAGTCATTTACTACAGTGATTAATTACCTATTAAGAAATGAGTATGTAATTTGCAGCTGCTATTTGGCTTCAGTGTCTAGCCTTACATTCCTTTTCTGTTTTGGTATTTTATCTCATCAAAGATGTTTGAACACTCTAAAGAGCATACCACAGGTTTTGTTCTAAAGAGATTATGATACTGAAATCTTGAAAGAATTCTCACTAGTTTCTCCTAACTGGGGCTTCTCTGTCCTTTCTACAATTTTCCAATATCCATTTTTGAAACAGACATCAGAAAAAATTGCAAAATATATACCATCATAAAAGCACTCTCTGTCTCTTGTTAATATTTCTAGGGTTAAATAAACCTCTTTAGCTGAATGTTCCACAAAAGACCTAGAGAAAAGCTGTCAGTCCACACTTCTTGAAACACTGCTTTTCAAGATATAGTCCCTTTTTGCAAACTTTTTTTTAAGAACTGCATTTCAGGAATTGCCTGACAGGTTAAAGAGCAATTCAGATCACATGCTTCATCTACTTCATGATTTAACCTTCTGCCAGTCTTGCAGTAACTTGCAGCACTCATAAGAAATTCTTATGTCTCTTCTGATCACTGAAAAACTTATGTATCACTGTTTTCATGCTTATTACCCAAGAAAGGCACTCTCCTTCTCTTCTATGGATGCTCCACAACAAGTGCTTTGTCACATCATTCACTCTTAGAATCCCCAGTATTGTCACTGATGCCCACACCTAGGTCCAAAGGAAACACAACAAGTTTCACGTGTCCACAGAACCTCAGTAATCTCTGCTATAAAACTAACACACAAAGGCTCTTAAATATTACTTCTCTCTACTGTCATGAGCTTTCCAGTTGAGCAGATGAACAGTAATGGTCAGCAAATAATACTTGGGGCACCAACACCAAGCTAAGTTGCACCAGCAGCAATCTCAAGGACCTTCTGAAGTCTTGCCCTGCACTGACATTCAAGAGCTCTGCAAGTTCCTCTAGGCACCCAGAGGTCCTTCAGCAATGCATACTGACACATGACCCCAAATTCCTAAAAACTCTTTGCCAATGGACAACTGTTTGTATGGTTTGTCTGCTTTAGACAAGACCAAGTACTTGCTGATAAACAATCTGAGGCACAATTAGTGAGTTCTGGATTTGTTGATCGCTGCTCTCTGCAATGTCCTATTTGATCACATCAGCAGTTCTGGGGCCATCAAGTGCAGAAAAGTGACAAGAAGACAAGTCTCAGCTCTGACAATGGGCTGCATCCATGTTTCTCAATTAACAATGCTAATAGCATATAGACACATTCCTCATCTTGCAGTTGTGGTAACTGTCAGGGAAACATTGATTGGAATCAATTTATGAGCATACAAATACATTCTCTTTCCTCGACAGGAACCTCTGCACATCAGCTGATCTCTCCAATGCAGAGAACTCAAGATGCCAGGCACACAGACCATTTTGAAGAAAAATCACACTTGATATGATGGATATTCCTAACTGAACAATCTAAGAAATATCACATCTCTTTACCTTTTTGCTTTCTTTACATATAATTGAAGAGAACAAAAATCCAATTAAATTTCTAAAAAGAGGTCACCTTTAAAACTCCCATATGCTTTCTACAAGACTGCCAAGGACTGTGTCCATACACATCTGGACCTAGTCCAACCTGAAATATATTTTAGTGCCCTAAAGTCCATGGAAATTCAAAAGGACAAATTATTCCTCAATGTCCCCTATGTACTAAAATGCACTGGGCAATGTGTCTGGCACAAAGTGGCTGTTTGCTATGAGTGGGCAAAATGATTTATTTAGTGTATATACATATAGCCTCTGAAGCACTGCAGTCCTGGTGACAAAGAGGCATACAAATGTTAGGATTATGCAGATAAATCACAGGCGCAGGACTGGACTTGCCTATACTTCCAGTGTGTGTGTACATATATAATCTACAAATAGTTTCATCTGAAGCTTTGTAATATTTTAGCATTAAAAACTCTTGTTTTCATTAAAGTTGATTACCACTTTCAAAAACCTATCTTCCTGCCTCTGTGTATTGACTAATACATTAAGCTAGAATAAGACAATACACTTTTTGCTTCACAGCTATTGAGAAACTCCTAACCATGATTAGATTAGCTCTGTTCAACCCAGACCAAAATGATTTCTGGGATGTTCCCACAGTACATTTCATCTAGTACATCTGCATTATTTATGGCATTTACACAAGGTGAACTGAAGGCTTTTATAAACTAAGACACAAATCAATACACGCTCTTAGCAGATGGGGCCTTAGTAGGGTTCCACAGCAGCATCGTTCCACACCAAGCAAACTCCTTCAACTGAATAACTGTAACACAGAAGGAAAGGTTTGTTTAGAAAGTCAGGAATTAGAGACACTCTCAGCATCCACCCTTTTCAGAAGAACTGTACCTGCATCATTTAGAGCCTAAACAGTCAGGATTAGGTTTGTATGCAGTAGGCAGCTTGAACTACTTCACAACACCAGTCCACAAGCATCACAAGAGCTGTTTCATTTGCCTCCCCAAGCTAAGATAAAAATGCTGTAACACAGATGGCTTTCCTTGTAAGAGGTACCGTGGACTGGGGAAGAAATGGATGGGAAGCAAATTCAGCCGGGCACTCAGTCAGGTCAGCAGCCTGCTCTGAAGGAGACCCTGCTCAGCCTCCACTGTGTTGGTGCTGGCTGCAGGGGGCACAGGTAGGGATGTAGAACTGCCCTGTGAGACCAGCACTGGGCAGGAGAGCCAGTTGGAGCCACAAGGCCTTTCCTCAGCAAGGGAGAAATCCTCCCCACCTCCACACACAGGGACAACATCAGGTTATGTGGCTTCACCTGTTTTCAGATAATGCTCCTTTAATTCACCTTGGCTGGTTTTCATAGGTAAATGCTCATCACAAAGAACAGATCGTTATTTGAGACACTTACAGCACAGATCAGATTACCCTGATCCCTTTCTTTCCCTAACTCATCTAACTTGTGCACTGAGAATTCACGATAGTTTTCTTCCTTTGGATTAAGTGAAATCGAAAGTTGTCTTCAGAGATGTCAGCAAAAGAACCTTTTATACATCTATTTATAGAGCAGTGCAGTGGGATCTACAGTAGCCAGAAGGAAAAAAGAATGAATGATAAATTATCCAACATGAACTTCCTTTATAACAGTAAACTGCAACAGAAAAAAACCTGATTATATTCCCATTCAATTCCTTGCTCTTCAGATACAGTAAAAGGATTTGTCCCCCTTAACCAAATTAAAAAAAACACAAGGCCTTTAACTTTTAATTTTTTTAATCAAAGAAGTCGCAAAAGGCTCCAACAACACACCCTATTTTAGCTGACAAACAAGAGGCTACTAAATTAGAAGACTTTTATATTTGGGTTTGGGCTAGCAAGGAAGAAAAAAAGACAAAAAAATCCTGTTAGTCTTAATTAAAATAATGTCTTGCTCAGCTGGCACAGGCTTTACTTTCATGAGATTTATAAGTACATGATCCTGACAGCTCTCCATAAGCTCTTTCTGGAGAAAAAAGGAACAGCGACAATGACTGAAATCCTGAAGTAAAATCATGAGGGAAAAAAAATCTTCCATGGTTATTCATTCTACTCTTGTCTTCACCAGTGCTCCAGAAAATCATGCATTTCTCTGCCACTCCCCAGAAACGACCAAAAGGCTGCCAAACAGGAGACCAGCACATATTCTTCTTCAGATATCCCTCTATTAAATCACCACAGGCAGTATTTCCTGTGCACAAGCAACAGCAGAAAGTCACAGAAAGGCTTGGAGCCCTCCTCTTGTGCACACAGTGAGAGTGTGGGTCCAAGTGTAGGTAAGAGACTCCTTCACCAAACTGAACCCTTACAGACCTCTAGCATGGGAACTCAGCCTTCTCAACTTGAAAGCAGTGACAGATGGAATGAACCTTGTATATAACCAGATGTGTGACTGTAAGTGAACCTCAACACCTTCATCCTGAAAGCAGTGGGAGTGGGATGCTGACACGTTGATTTACCCTTGGCTAAAGACTTTGAACCAAGTAACTTATTTCTGAGAAAATAATGACAGACAAAATTTATGTAAACATTTAAAATTGCCATACTGAGGTAGCAAAGGCCTCTGTGTCCCCACTTCAAAGCTGTCTAGAATTTGGAGCTCAGGTAACAGTATAAAAGCAGACAAAAACAAAATGATACTGCCCCAAAAAGAACCCTTACTTCCAGCCATACACATTTCAAGATAATATGTGAAGCAGAGGTAACATCTGTGTGACCCAGCAACCCATGATTAAATTCTGTTCCATTAATTTGTACAATCATTGCTTTAAATTCACACAACTTTTTAGACATTCCACAGCTTAACTAAGCTTAGCATGAAGCAGTATCTCTTTGGTTTGAGCTTATCTGATCTTCTGATGCACCCTCTTCTTAAAGCTCCACTTCACTTTCTCTCTGACATTTGGTAATTTTTAATAACTCTTCTATATATTCTCTGCCATCTCTTCCAGTTTGAAGACTTGTCAGATATATAAATGTTCTTCATAACACATCTGGTTCCATGCCTTCAGTCATTCTTCATGCCCCTTTCTGAAACTTTCCTAGTCCTCCTATACCCTTTTGGATTTTCTAAGCTCTGGATATATGGGCAATGAAAGACTAGGTTAATAAATACAAAAATTTGCCTTGCCTTTGGGAATCAGTTCTAATAGAAGATAACACACTATTTTCTGAGGTTAACTGAGAAGCAAATTTTAAGAAGTTATTACAGCTGGGTAAGAGAGAAGCTCCATTTTAGACCAAGAGACCTGAATTATTTTAAATACCACAACAGTTTAATTGATTCATATTACACACTTTATCTAGAGTGGTGTAGCAGAATAAACATTAAAAAACATTAAAAATAAAGAAAACCAACAATTTTTCAACAGAGCCTCTGCAATGCTACCATGGGAACACATTCAGTTATGCACAAATCCCGATTTTGCACATAAAATTGCAGTCTTGGCACTGCAAAAGAAGAGGGGGTTATTTTATGTGTGCATGTGGGGGGTTGTTGCATATGTAGTCAGGTCCCTGACTGAGGAAGGGAGCTTGAACTAATATCCTAAAGGCTGGGAAAAGTCTGGTAATGAAAACTTAAATAAATTTTTTCTTAAATTTTCCTTTAATTTTTTACTTCTGAACTCCTTCAGAAATTGTGGCTGTTGCCACAATTCTAGTGCTGTTCAATTTCTTGTGCTTTCATTTTCCTGGTTTTCAGGAGAAAACGTGTCTTGGTTATGGTCACTGTGTACAGAGAAGTCCTCCAAGAACAAGGAAAGCATAAATGGTCCTTCCCTCCAAATTTGCTCTGAAACATCAACAGCACAGGATACTGAACTGCTATAGTACTGACTTTGCAGCTGAGACAAAAAGCAAACACCCTGGCCACTCAGTGAGCTTTACTTTACTCAATAAAAGCAGAAAACTTAGTTTATCTGGATAAATTCCTGTTTGTGTAGCAACCCTGGAAATTTGCGTCCACAGCTTCAGTTCAGACTTTCGTCCTTCCTCATCCTAGACTGTCACATAATGAACCTGTGCAAGATTAGAACCATTTCTGTGTTTCAGCAGCACACCAAAGAAAACACAGGAAAATTCTCAGGATTTATCCTCTACAGGGTGTGATACTTCTATAAAGGAACCCAGAGTATTTCTGGAAAAAGGGCAGCATGATTATAGAATGGTGGTCAAAAGAAAAATACAGACAACTTTCCTGAGGCTAGGAGAAAGCATGCTGTGCTAAACAATTTAATAATTAAATTGAAGAAAATAGCACTGTAATTAACATACAAAGAACCAGCACAGCCTAGCTAATCTCATCATGAAGAGATCGAATAAAGTAGCATGCATTTTATGGAGCAATTTAATCTGGCAAGCAATTAATCGTAAAAGCACTAAGTCAAACGAACAGATTTCCCTTTAAGGAGATCACATTCATCATCTGTAATGTATTCTAAACTGCAATTTGTTAGCCAGCCCCTGAATTTTACTGAAGACATTTACTGTCTTCCTTCAGAGGAAAAGTGATCCCTGACTGACAGAAGGGAGTGGCATCAGTCTTTCTGAAGTGGTTACACTGTTAACACTACAAGGTTCTCAATCACTGATGCAGGAAGCAAATAACCAACACATAATGGAATAGGAGGTATGAGTTTTTACAGGCCTTATACTGTAGCAAACCCTACAAGGGTGTCTATCACACTACATGAATCACATCTCTGATCATGGACCAACATGATCTGATCCATGTGTAACACTCTGGAGCTGATAACATTACTGATGGGGGGAGCAGAAAGTTAAAAAAAAAACAAAACAAGTCAAACTCCACGCCCCCCCCCCCCCCCAACTCCCGACTCACATAATGT
>VYXF01012756.1:383593-426966 GCA_013397295.1 Polioptila caerulea | reverse complement strand
AAAAAAAAAAAAAACAAGTCAAACTCAAAAAACCCCCCCCACATTCTCAGCTTCAAAATTGCTTAGATTGCATCATTCTAACTGATTACAGGAGTGCCCCAGACTCTCAGGGCTTTTAATTTTAGAAAACCTTTCACTTCCAACTTTTATTTATTCCTGATACTCCCTCCCTATCCATTTGTTCCCATTACAAACTACCCTTCAGCTTCAGAAGCTGTTCTACATCACTTTTGGTCTCCACTACATTAGCAGTATCCACTAGTTTTCTCTTTGCTGGATTGGGTAAAGCATGAGCCAAGAGTCCTTCAGAATGAAATCATGATTCCTGATGCTTGTCTGCACCTGTCCCCATACAAGTCTATCTTTCTATAAGATGAATTTTAAGGCCTCCTCTCTTCCTAGGAGAGGAAAATACTTAACAGAAAGTCTATCTTCCTGGGTAGATGGCATTATTTTTCCTCTCCCTGAGTGCACAGTTAGGATCATGAAGATTAGCAGGCTGAAAGCAATCAAAGCTCACATCCTCTAAGTGTCCTTGGCCCAAACTGATTCCCCTCCAAACACAGCAAATACTTTAAAAATAGAAAAGCCTGAGCAGAGAAAAGGGCCCAAAGAACCCCTCAGTACAGTTAAATCTTAACAGGGACCACTAAACTTTACTGAAACATATGTGATAACATTTCATGTAGAGAGCACACAAAATTCACTCAAATGAGGCTATTGACCATGTGTGAACAACAACTTGCCAGAGACATACAACTTCTGCCAATGCCTTCCTGCCCCACTGTCACTCCAAATCAGTGTAATTCACAATAATGACAGGATGAGACCTATGCCTGGCTGCTTTCAGTCCTCTTCCAGCTTAATTTCCCTTATGCTCCACTCAGACTGAAGGCATGAATATAAAGCTGCCCCATGACAAATCAAAGTTAAATATGTAGTCCTGGAGATAGAGTACAACTTAAAAAAATAAGAAAAAATCCCTGAGTTATGCTCTAGACCAAGTTCAGTTAGTATAATCTCATTTCAGAAACAGTTAATGCAAAGCTTATATTAAACTGGTTATGAGAAAATACTCCTTTACTCCACTGTCAAAAAAAAGCACGGGGGAAAAAACTAATTAAGCAAAAATTAATCAAAACAACGATTTTTGTACTCCCAGAGGGGAAGAAGAAAACCCCACACTACAAAAAGATGTCTAAACTAGAGAAAAGTCCTGATGGCTAAGCCTTTAAACTCCTCTGACCTGAACCCAAGTGCACAGTATTGTTCCCTGATGCCTTCCTGCTATATAACATCATACTTAGACCAACACCACATTAAAATGACAGCAAGGGCAGGCACAATTCATTTAACAATTAATCTACCCTAGCTATCATTTTCACTTGTCATTAGCTGCCTCTTAAATGCCCTCAATCTCATACAACCATAGCCCCTTCCTTTCAATGCACACACACAGGGGAATTTGCCATTATGGGCATTATTCAAAGCAGTGCTTTCCGTGCCTGTCATCCACCACTGCATTAATCACACTGAGAACAGATTCTCCTCACAAATGACTGAGTTGCGTAGTTGGATCTCATGGGCAGGATCCAATTTAATGGTAACATCACAGACAGCAGACAATACTGGGCATCTGCAACAGCACACACAGCAAGTTCTCCAGTTTTTACCCTTTAAAGATCTTTCAGGGAAAGAAAATAGATGCCAAGCACCTACTGATTTAAGTGTGTGCCCTACTCTGCGTGTCCAGCAGACAGGTCCAGAGTTAACACACAGCACAACACACTCCCTGAAAACAAGCTTTCTTGCTTCTTTTACTATTTGACCATGCAGTGAAGAGACTGCTCTCTAAAATCAAAAGGGTTAGGTTAAAAAGGACCTTGGCGGGTTCCACGGTCCAACTTTGTACCCAGCACTGGGCAACTTAACTCACAGCTATGCTCAGGCAAGATATGAGTAAGCCCCAAGGATGAAGATTGCACTGAGTTCTCTGGATATATATATATCATATAATGAGTATGTGATCACTCATTCTGAGAAGAGCCTCCCTCACTGCAACTGACTACTTCCCAGTCAAACTCCAGATCCTGGACAATCTTGTTTTGGGACTCTTCATTTCTGACAAAAGCTCATGCTAAAAGCAAAAGTCACCAAACAAGGAAGAAAAATAGGTGTTACCCAGTGAGAATTGCACAGTCTGCTCCTTCAGCCAAGGCTCAACACATCACATATGGGCTTAACCTCAAAGCAACCACAGCTTTCAAACTAAGGAATCAAGAATAATGTATGGCAGACCTATTGTTTGCTAAGTTTACAAGGGAACGTCTGGCCCAGACAAGCTCATCTCAAATGTCATTAAAAAATAATGTAAAGTTCAGATTTCAAAGGAAACAGTCTTGCAAAATTATGAGGACATTAAATAGTTAGAAAAAAATTGTAAATAAAAGTAATTGGCCTTTGTTCACATACACTGCTTTGCTTAATGACTTCTCTGTAAAGTCCTTTTGGACACACCATGAAGGACATTATATGAAGTATACCATATTCACACCCCTCTGTCAGCAGCAAGAGCTTTACATTAATTAACATAATGCACAACTACACAATCTTCCAGAAGAAGGATCCAGTTTAAAATTCCTCATCCGAAGTGTGTGCAACATCACATTTGTTTAGAATAAAAGGCATTTATCCTGCCCTCAAAGCACTTACCAGACACATTTTGTATAGTGGATTGCAGCTTTTTTTTTTTTTTTTTACAGTACCCAAAGCTGCTATTGAAATTCAATGTTTTAAAGTTTGAAATCATCCTTCCCTTGGCCATAAAGGTTGCATTACTTCCCATCTCACACAGACTCAAAAACTTTCCATAATCCAACTAATGAGAAGAAAAATGTCACTGTAATTAACACACAAAGTGATGACCTAATTAATCACTAAAGCAGCAACATGAAAAAGCTTTAGGCTTTCAAAGTTTTCTAGCAAAGTCAGGCAAAAAGATTGCCAGGGAGCTTTTAAGGTCATTCTACTTCTGATCACCTTGAAAATAAGAGGCATTTGAGACCATGCTTTTATATCCTATCCAACAGGATTCCACTGCAGTGAGATGCCTTCAATGAGTCAGTGATCTCCTACTTCAGACTCATGAGCAAGTAACATCCAAGTTGCCACTTCCTGGGCTCACAGTACAATTGTCTCAAGCCCAGTATCTATGGCAAAGCTTGAGGCAATGATTATATCGATATTAACAGCAGGAGCAGTTTGCAAAAACCACCCTGCACTATACCAGCACAAGCAAGAGAACGTGTTTAGACCCTGCAGAGCATCACATCAGTGACCACTGATGACTCTGGACATAACCATAAAAAACATTTGGTAACATTTCAGCTTAAAACTAGTTTAACAGGTCAGTGCTACTAAGAGAGACTGTTTTGTCCCTAACACTGAGCTATTTGTGCCCCCACTCTCTACAGGTTGACACAACCAGTCACGTGTATCCAATGGAGGCTTGAGAACAGACTCACATTAAAACACATTGTTTTGCCCTTTTTTGTCCTGCCTACAGAGTTTTCTCCTGGGTCAGGTCCCCAGTCTTCTCCTTTACATGCAACCACACGATGCAGGCTGCTCCCACAGAAGTCAAGTCAGGAACCCTGTCAGTTTATGCCCCCTCCAAGTGAGCAGAGCACAGGCTGAGGAAGCACTCAGGGCAGTTTTGCCAGAGGAACATCCTTTAACTAAACCCTTACCAGGATAAGATATCAGAATCTGGTACCCAACACAGATGAATTCTTCATGAGATCGCTGTTACCTTAACCTGGTTGCTTTGATTGCTGAGAAGCAGCCAAGCACATGGGCATTTCTGACTGCTGAACCTTCAGTCAGCATCCCTTCAAACAGGCAACAGAAGTCTGACCTCAGAGCTAAGGGAGAAATTGCTACTGCTTGAGCATTATGCCATCATTTTCTGAATTTTATTCTAGCTGCAAGGGTTAGAAAAAAAATTTAAAGACTACCTAGAGCAGGAATAAAAGGTTGCATTTTGGGATTCTCATGCAGTCAATTTCATTCAGGCCACCAGAAACTCTGATGTATCTTAGTGTTTCTATTGGGACTCAGAGATATCAGAGCACATAGATACCAAGTTTTGGAAGGTGGGGGGGAGGGCGGGTGTGCTGTGTGGAAATCACACTCACTCAAGTTCTGGTTTTCCCCTCCCCTCCAAACAGCATTTCACTTTCACCTTAGCCAACTGGCATTTACTGGGAGTTGCCAAGTTAGCCCCTTTGCAGCCTTGATTTATGTGAGTGACTGTGCACTGCCTGGTCTGAAGAAGTGTGGCACCAGGCAAGAAATTGCTTTTTGTTTTGCTTGCCAAATAGGGTAAGACAACCTGTTGGTATGCTGAGACAACCTTCTCTGCCTTCATGGCTACAGCTCCTAAAAAACCCAATACCTTAACTTTAAAAGCTGGAATGAGTATTTATTTTAATGAACAAAAGTGTTAAAAACAAGATGTCTTCCTCTCACAGTTCCCTGGGAACTGAGCTCCAGATTCTGGAGCAATCTGGAGTGCACCAGAAAAAAAAAAACAAACAACCAGACTGCAGTTCTGCAGTCATGCTAACAATGTATTATCCTTGCTTTCAGTTCAAGATAAGGTAGGTACTTCATTACCTTAATGAGCAGATGTACTTAAAGAGTGGGTGTTCTGTCAGTTTAGTCCTAAAGGAAGATTAAGAGAACAGGGCATTTACATTCCTAGAGCAAAACCAAATTTTAGGACCCCCACTAGTATAAGAGAATAAGAAATACATGTTACTAGCTTTTGAAAAGGTTTCCTTTAAGTACACATCCCACAGCCCAGACTTTCAGAGGGAATAATAATTCTGGCTGCTGCTGTGAGCAACAGATTTCTTTTAAACAGAAAGAGCAAAACAGCATTATAATACATCACTTTTCAAGGGAAAAAGGTGTTATTTAAGCTCACAGTGATTTTTACATTGTTTGGGTTATGAAGAAAGTTGCTTAATGTTCTTTCTCCACTGAAGCGAATCTTGAAAGCCAGATTTGAGACCAGCAGAGATCAGAGTCCCTTATATTTACCCAAAGAATAAAACCAGCATGGACAAAGTTTCGACAAGCTATAAACAGCTGTTTCAAACTGTGCTTCAATCATGTTCCAGTAGAGCCAGTTCTTGGGGCCAAAAGAATCTGGTTGCTTCCTGGCTGCAATAGAGCTACCAACAAAGACATTGACTGTAAGGTTCAAATCTATCAATTAGGAACTGAACTCGTGCCAGCCACAGTACCAGAGAAATAATGAAGATTGTTCCCATAAAGAGGAGGAAACAATACAACAATTCAGAGAGAGAAATAGCAGAGCTCTCTGGATTTTGAGCTTCAACAAAAAACCCAAGACGTTTACAAGTCTGCATCCTAGGTTCACAACACCTGCTTTAATGCATTACTGAGCTCAGACATAACTTGCTTGTGTCCAGCACTGGGATTCAAGACCAAAATATCTGCAAATGAGACAGAAAAATAACTTCTGACCAATAAATATTATACCCACTTCTGAAATAAACCAGAAGTACTCCCCATGCTGACATATATTCTCCACTACTTTTATTTTTCTACAGAGAAAGGTATTTGGCAAGCAAAACAAAAAACAATTTCTTGCCTGGTGCCACACTTCTTCAGACCAGGCAGTGCACAGTCACTCACATAAATCAAACAGGAGACCATAACTGCACTGAGAAGTCTCTGACTTCTCTCCTCTACTGTTTTCCCAAAGCTACACACCCCAAATTCATCGGCACAAAAGCTGAAATTATGTGCCAACATAACACTTCCAAGGCTGCATACACAGCTTTCAAAAAAACAAAAACTGCTAGCAGCTTAACTAACTCCACCTTGTAAGCCTACAATCTGCACCCACGAATCCAGAGATCTGCAGACAGGAATTCCCTATTCACAGCACAGTTGCATTTGACAAAGAGCAAATGAAATCTGGGTTCCTAATGCATTAGCAATGGAAGGAACATTTCTCATCAAACTGATAAATAGCCTACAAATCTCACATTTCAAGGAAGAAATGTTTCCAATAAAATGTCCAGGAGGATAAAAGCTCACAAGTGGGCAAACTGCATTGAGATGTTCACCTTACAAGAATCACATGAACTAAGAGACCTGCTGAACTTCGGAAGAGGCCTCCAAGCAGTGGCTGTTCTGCAGAGGAGTTTCCTTTTTGCCCAGCAAACAATCCTCCCTTGTACAGAGGGCTCACCTCCACAGCAAACCCTATAGAGCAGCTGAAGTACAGAAGTGGATCCTGCTCCCAGGCCCCTCTTGAAGGCCAGCCTGTCACCTTTGAGATATGAGGAAAGGAGAAGAAAGCTGCTGACACAATTGCATACCTTGGAAAAAAGCTAAGAAAGCCAGTTAAGCGAGGCTACCATCCTAGGAATAAATCACTTCAAGATCCTCCCCACCCCAATCCACAAAGCCTTGTTTACTCTGAGGATAAAATTTTAGAGCAAAAGTGATCTCTGCAGAACGGCATCCAAATGCACTGAAGAAAGCAAGCCATGGCTATGGTATCTCAGACAGAGGCATTCTATGCCATACAAACATCTTTGCTTGAAGTCAGTATCAGCTCCAGAAACCGTAAGTCACCACAAAAAGAAGTAAACAACAAAGAAATCAATCTTTCCGAAAATTTACTGAAAGCAGAAGTTCATTAAAGAGAAAACAGGCTTGTCAGACTGAAACAGAAGCAACTGGCAGAAAGAAGGAAGGTGACCTGGGATGTACCTGACTTGCCAAACCGTGCTGCTGTGTTTGTGGAGCTGGTCCATACAATGCCACTCAACCAACAGATTTGCTCTCTGGATTTGGGCCAGTGGCAGAGACAACATTTAATTAAGCCACTGCATGAATGAGAAAGAATGAAAGAAAATTATAGCAGAATGAAATTGGCTATGGCTCTGTAAAAGAAACACACCAAAATGAATCAGCTAGTAAATAAAGAGCAGTAACTGAAAACTAACACTCCTGCCTTGAGAAGAAACCAGATAATGCACAAGAAACAAAGTGCTGAAGTTACACGACTAGATGAAAGCCTTAAATACTAATAAAAATAATTGAAACATGGGTTAGACTGCTGTGAAAAGATGAAGCATTGCAACCCAAGATAGGAATGCTTCTTTCCTTCTTTTTTGATTCTCCTGTTAGTATGTTGCTGGTCTTAAGGTCTATCCCTTTCAATCCACCTGCTTCCTCTGTTCAGGTGCCAGCTAATGCCAGAACATCTAGATCTGTTCTCCTAGCAAAGGAACTTTCCCTACCACAATACTGCAAGGTCGAGTGAAAAACAAGCAGTGGTAGCAGGTGAACTCTGAGTAACCACTCTAACTCTGTTAGAACCACTGTGGCATTTCAGGAACTGTTCTGCTGTGCCAAGCCTCTATGCAGTTAGAAAAGCACGCAACAAGAAACACAGGAGATGACCAGAAGGGTCTGCTAGTTTGGCTACTTCTGTAAGGAGGGACCATAGATCACTAAAAAAGAACCAGAACAAAGCCAGAATCCTCATCTAAAATCTGCTTTCAGGTTTTCATTACCAGAATTTTTTCAGGCTACCACACTACCACCTGAAAACTGCAGTGAACTAATTCTTCAAATAGCTTGGATGCATACACTTCAGAAGTTTTCTTACATCATTTTAGTAAGAATTTGATCCATAATCTTGTCAAGCTTGTGTTACAATTTAAAAGTACTGAAAAAATAGATTTCTGAGTTTCTCTTTGTTGCTTTTTTCTTATTAAAATAAATAATAGTTGACTGTGTTGTACTATCCTGTGATCTGAGCTCAGTCAGGCTGATTAGCAGTGACAGCATGTCAGAGGTCATTACCATTAAACACACCTCAGTGAGCAATTCAATGGAGTTGTTATTCCATCAGTGTAGTCCTCACAGGTGGTTTTAGGAATGGCAGGGAATGAACTCCAGATCACTGTGGGCTGTAAGCTGCATGCCTGAGCACCCTCTGCTGCTCTGCACTGGCTGGTCCTGAGCAGCTCCACAGGGTCCCACAGTCCCAGGGGCCTCATCCAGTGCAATGGTACTGCTGGAAGAAGCAACACCTGAGCATCAATAGCCAGCCCCAGCCAGTGGTTCTTCTGGGAGAAGCTGGACACAAGAAGGTGCTTGGTATTTTCAGTTTGGAGATTATGGCTTTAATAAGCCCATTGTCAAAAGAAACATGTCTCCCTGTGTGTTCTATATGTAAACAAATACATATAATTTAAGTGCATATATGTGTGTATGTCTGTATATGTATTTATATACACACAGGCATCCATATACAGATACTCACATTTATATAGGTGCACATACCTATAATCTTGACACAGATATCTGTATTTTAATATATATGCACATAGATTTTCTTGACCATTTCTTTTCACAAACAGGCTTTAAGCTTGCTCTCCCATTTTGACTCTGATTCATACTGGCAAGAAATGTGTTCATATGTCTATTATGTTTGTACAGAGAGGGAAGGAAGAAAGTGAGAGTGTGATATAAACACATATTCTGCACACAGTCTCAGCTGACCATAACCTGTAGGTCACCACCTACATCACAAATACAGATGCATTTCTCTATCAGCAGGTCCACTTCCACATATCCTGCATAAAAGCCATTGCAACATGACTAGGTCAGCAGCATTTTGGTCTTCTCTCCCCTTAAACAAATGCTAAATTCCTTGCAGTCTGGTGGAACAATCCTTAAACTACTAGGTAGCCTTCTTGCAGCCCCCCACTTTCTAACAAATATCTGAATGGAGCCTTCTCCTCTGTCAAGGTCTCCAGTAAGTGCAGTTCTGTGAGTTCTGGTAATTTATCAGGAGCTGTAGCTTCAGGGCCAGGATGACAAGTGTCCTACCACAAACAAGCACAGTCCAATTTGGCCTAAGTAAAACTGCAAATCTTCCTTCAGAGTGCTCCTGCACCAAGCACAACCCTTTTATACACATCCATGCAATGCCCTGAGTGCTCCTCCCAAATCCCCAGTCTCTCCTCAACCCTAAAAGCAGCCCTGGGAGAAGCAGCACCTTCCATTCAAGGAAAAAGCATCACACAGGGTGGCCCAAGTGGAACAAAAGTATCTGCAAGATGGAAGAATGAAATGAAAATTAATGAATTAAAGCACCCAAGCGAGAATTGCAGTGTATGGTGCAACAGCACCATAACACTTTTTAAAAAATAATCCTCTCATCTAGTTACATTCTACAAACTTATTCTCTGCTTATTAAAAGTGTTTCAGTGAGAAAGATTACATTACTTTAAAAATTATGATAGGGCTGAATTTCAGACAAGGGAGAAATTTAGCCTATTAATCATTGAGTTAATCTATTTATTCACCTTGGAAAAATCCTGATCAGGAGAAAATCTATTAAAAGAATAGAGGGATTCAGCTGCCACCTTTCTCACTGAATAAGCAATCAGAAAATGCCCCTTTGAACCCTGTGTTAATAAAATTCTCATTAAATGCAAACCTGCACAATGTTATCTTGAAGAGGCTCATTAGTTTAAAAAAAAAAAAACTTGTCTCAAAATGTGTTTATTTCCTCATAGGTGAGAAGGTGAGTTTTCAAACCACCAACTGCTGCACCTTCCTATTTCAACCCCATCAGTGCTGCAGCTGTATCTTGCAGTCTATCACATCTCAATTATTTATGAAACCACAGAGACAAATCCACAGACAGAAATTATAATGACTATTATGAGATAGGACAGCAATCAGAATCACTCATTCCAGTTTGGTATGTAAGATTTTCAGACAGATAAGGATATTATTATTCTTTCTTCTTCAATTTTTCATTTTCTTTGGGTTGGACAGAAATTATGAATTATCTGTAGAAAGGAGAAAAGGCAGGAATAGCCTCCCTATCTCTTAATACTCAAAAAGAATATTCATGACTGCTTTTTTGATTGGACTAAGGACAACGAAAATCAAATAATCAGCAACAACAAAACTCAGACTGTCTACTGGAGAACTTTAAGTCTAACTAAAAGGTGCTGTTCATACCATAATAGGATACACAAAGCAGGATCTCTCTGCAGCTGAGTTTAAAGAAGAACATGTCCAGGATTCTCTAGCTATTACTCATCCTGACTGTCTACTTAAGCAATTAATCAGCAGAGCTCATCAGTCCAGCACCGTGGCCTACAAGCAGGACTGTGTCGGTGTCTCCTCAGCAGTGACTCCTGTAACACAAATGCATTGCAGCCTTGAAACACTGTAAATAACCCACCACTCCTCTCCTGGCAGAAACCCACACAAAATTGTACACCAGGATTGAAGACACTTGTTAAAGCCCACTATATGCATGCACAGGCAGATGCTTTTATATTTCTAAAACCCACTAAAAGCCCTAGGATAAGGAAATTGCAATGTTTATTTATTTTTAAATAGCTTGTGTAATGAGACCAAGATATAAACCTAAGCATGACTTTGCACTGCACAGTTACAGCAAAAAGCAGGGTAATCACTGCTCATAAAAACTTTACAGAATGATGAAGCAAGGTGAGGAAAAAATTCAGTGTGGATTTCTCTAAATTCATCTCCTTAACAGCAAAAGCAGCCAAATAAGACACAGTATGCTAAGACCACTCTAAGGGAAAACCAAAGGGGCACAAACAAACAGGAAACCCAGATAATGGGGAGCTAAATCAGGTTCTAGTCCCAGTCACAACTTTGAACCATCACACTGTCAAACACCTTCACAAAAGCACACTGCCTTTGGACTTCTTTGGCTGCTCTAAAATCTATTCAGCCAAAGAACCCTTCAAACATGGTATTTTTACCACCAGAAGCCAAAACTCTCCTTTCCTTTTTTTTTTTTTTTTTTTTTGGAGGGGGGATATGACCATCTCCAAGGACTAGGCTGTATGAGCTGTCTGCACCCTTCTTTCTGCCCCTTCNTTTGAGAGCGAGGAAATGGGATAAATCAAACAGACTAACTTGTCAGAATTTTAATCCCTCTCAAGGCCTTGAATCATCTGTAATTTAGACCTTTACTAATTTCACTGAATGAAAAGCAGTCATTCATGAAATTTCAACATAGATGAGCAGTTGGGTGGAACAGAGGAAAGCTACCAGAAGTCCAGAAGAGAAACAAGAGTAGAGGCTTCACTGATTCCAGACATCACCACCTTCTGAACATGTCTGATGCAGGCTGTCCTTGAAGGCATATCTGGTGCCGTTTTTTTGGCTGCATCTTGTCTCAACCGCATGCTCGTCTTCACAAAAGCAGTTGCAAAGCCAACAGGAAATATGCCCATGCAAAGTCTTGGTTCCACACACCAGAGGTGAGCACAAACTCTCTGTGATCACTCGGTTTTTCTCTCTTCTGAGTTTAGACTTCTCCCGCTGGTTATACAGAGCATTTCCAGAGCAGACACTTTGTGTCACATTAAGTGACATCAGTCAACAGCCACCTGTTCTGCTGCTTCACTCCAAATGCACTACCTACACACATTCACTTATGTCTGTTTAAACAAACTCAAAAACAAGGATAGTAGCAAAATAAGTCTAGAATCATATATGATGTTATCAAGCTTACAGACTTATTAAGGGAACCTTTGAGGCTGTTTACAGACATGTAAGATGCATATTGACTTGGAAATGCCCTCAGCAAGTTTGTCCTACACAAGGTCTTTTGTAGTGAGGAAAATCATGAGTACTAGCAAAGCAACATTACTGAGCCACTTGGTGCTGCACAGACACCAACTGTCTGGGGTGACTAGGGAAGTGACAGACAGACCTTTTTTCAGTATTTTATGGTTTGTTTACAAGCCAGAGCTAAGAAGTAAATTTTCCCTCTCAACATTCCTCCATTTTCCAATCAATCATATCCATGATCCTCTTGCCCAGTACCCAGCTTGATCAGCAGTAGCTGCTTCAAGTACCAAAAAATAAATTCTTGCCATTGTGAAAGAATATATACCTCGATTTGCACTCCTTAGCCTTACTAGTAAAGCATGATTTCTCCCCTTCTGCCCTTGAACAGGAAGAGGAGGTTTAAGAAAATATTGAAATGTCCTTAAATAATCAGTTTTAAACACACACAAAAATCTTGCAATGTTAAGAGGCCTCGAATCTGCTTATTACAGCAGGCTTACAGTCCCCTTCATAGCTTTGTAGAATTGCAAAAGAATCACGCAGCAGAAATCCATTAGGTTCACAATTGCTCTGCCAGCAAAGCATTATTCTCTACTGTGTAACTTCTCCCAAGAAGGATGTGAGGATTAATTCATTAGAGTTTGTGCTATGCTTTGAAAGCACTCAGTCTACAGAAGAGCTGAGAGAATTATTAGAGGACAATCAAATCCTGGTGATCATTCCTTTATGCCTGTGAGCCCTGTTTAGAGCAACAATTTAGCCCAACAAGTAGAACAAATTAAAAACTAAATTCATTAAAACAATTGTGAAACTGTCATGATAAAAATGCAGTCACACAGGAAGTAAGAGACTTTAGAAGAGTAATTAACTTCTACTCCTTACCTAATATTGACTAATGCATGGGTCACCTTGCTTGCAGGCTCTTTCCATTGACCAGCATTGGTAGACAGCCTTAGAACTGAAAGGAGAAGACAGTTAACAGTGCTGGCACAGAACTGGCAATTTCATAATTCAAAACAGAAAAAAAAATCTGCTTTGGCAAGATGGTAGTCCAGGAACCATATCAAATCAAAGGTGATCTTAGAGATTATCTGTGATCCAGGGAAGAAGCTCCCTTCAAAGCTCATCTAAGAAACATAAGGAACATCAAGAGGTGAGCAGAACAGAATAACGACTTGGAGGTGGAAGGGATGGAAGAACCTGGGTCCTCTGAATTACTATCACATACACAGCTCATTTTCCCCAGAAACAGAGCAGCATCCCAAGCCTAGAATAGCTTTTATTCCACACACAGCTGTTCTCCTCCAGCTCCTGCTTACACAAGGTTCCATCTGAACTGGACTACATATGCAGTTTAAGCCCTCTCCAGCAATGAAGAATTCTTTACATGCCCATTTATCTAGAGTTGCAGAGAGGAATTACACACCAGCATAAAGAAAAAACACTGCCTGTAGGAAGAAGAGTGGTGTTCTCTTGCACAGATGGTTTCTGACAGACTTAAGAGCAGATCTGAAAACATTCTGCAACAGGAAGAACTTCTAGGGAATCCAATCCTTTTCTGCCAGAGTACCAAAAATATTTATTTAGGTCAAAATACGTAGTGATTTTATGGTAGCAGTAACTTGCACAACTCTTGGTAAGCATCAAAAAAATAACAGATCCTGTAGCAGATGTTTTGATTAATTTCCATATTGCCTGAACAAAGGGAATTTTCTATGAATTTGTACATACAGGGTTTTCTGGAGGTTAGACTCCACAAGAAAGGTTAACCCTCAATTTAGAAGAGAAGGAACAGCTCACCATCTGAATTTAGGATCATCCAGAAACATGGATGCTACAAGTGAATGCTCAAGTACAATGGCTGCATGCTTATGCTTATGCCTATAATCGAAGGACAGAAGCTTTCAGTCCTGCAGATCTGGATAAAGTTCAGTTTTAAAACAAGAGGGGAAAAAAAACCCAAGTCAATTAGTTCCACCTTCACTCCCAACATGGAAAGTTTCAACCACATTAACAGAGAAACTAAAGGACCAAGTAGCTCTCTCATCTGTGCTAATAAATACCCCAAGGCTAGGGGACAGAAGGGTCACTGTAGTCTCAGAGATGGGCTGACAAGCTAAGGGAAGCCATCAGGACACCTGGCAGCTTTCATCAGCTTGAGACAGTGCTACCTTCTCCCTTTCTATTCTACCATTACATGCCATCTACAGAAAAACGTTGTCAGCTCTGAGTAATATTGTTTTGTCCAACAGTAGGTACTGTACTTGAATACCTTAAGTAATATATTTGATTCAGGCATCTGCAAGAGTAATTCAATGGTGTTTACTCTACATAGGAGGATGGCAAACATTCATGTGATAAATTGTTTCAACAGGTCAGGTGTGCCTTTTGCAACCCAACTGAAGAAGTATTTGAGTGCATTATTCTATTCCTCTTACCTTCAGCTTCCACAGGGGATGGGTTTAAAAAAATTATTACCTAGTAAAAGTACCTCATCTTACTAGCTGCAGCCCTTGGGAGTAGAAAATGGGTTAGCAAAAAATCTTACGCACTGAGAGGGCACAAAAACGGCCGAGTGATTCCTTATGTAATGGCTGAAAACTGTGGGAAATGGATACAAAAGGGCAGTTTGTTTCTGCTTGCAGTTACAGGGCATAGCTGGCTACTTTAATCTAGGTGAGGACGCCTCCCTCCCACGTCAGAAGAGGACTGTGGCCGACTGTCAGCCCTTTAGCTGTCCTTATATGCTTATATTAACTCCTGTTGTTCATTGGGTGATCACACTGAGAAGGGAGCTGAGAAGGTGAAGGAATGAAAAGTCCTTCTGGAATAAAGCAAACAAAGAACACAGCTATATTTTTTTTTTTTTCACAGTTTCAAGTATGCAGCACACCAGTGCTGCTGCAGCTACCCTGAGCTGCAGGATCCTGTGTGTAACACTGCCTGATTATGTCCCCATGCATTCCTTGCTCTTCTTTGTTCCTCCTCCCTGCTGGGTGTCACTTGGCTCCCTTCCCTCTCTCTCGAAGGATGGCAGCTTCTCCCTGTTTTGCCAGAGGGCAATTCTTCAGTCCAGCGATCCACTTGTCACTGCTAGCAGGTTTGTGAGGGCTGTTTTCTTGGTTGCTTTGGCAATGAGTGAAGTATATGCAATTTGTCTATCACAGCAAGCTTCTTGCTGTAAGTTTCTCAAATTATTTTCCAAATTCTTATTTGCATTCAGTGTTTCTCTATGCTGGGTGGTTCTGCAGCATGTACCTGTTCTTTTACTTGAAAATGTCAAATGTAATAGAGGAAAACTACAGAAAATGCACAAAATACCAAATACTCCATTGTGACAATAAATATATATTTCCAACATTAAGTGACAAGAGGGAGGGACAAGGAGCCTGTTCCTAATTTTTTGTGACAGTAAAAAAGCTTGTCCTTTTAATAAGTTTATCCCTCTCTCAATTCTTAATTTACCAACATGCCCTAGTACACAAAACACATTCACCCAGCACAGCACTCAACAGTAGCAGGTAGACAGGAAACACCTGACATAAACATCCCTCTTCCACCACCCTCACTTCCAGGTAGCAGCAGCCCTGACGAGTCAGGAGGTACTCACCCATAGAATAAAGGTTGTCAAAATTCTGGTGCATCCGAATGATTTCATAGTAAAGCTCATCATAGCTGCTGGGAGTGGGCAGAAATGTGTCTCCATAAGTGATGAACATGTTGAACAGGTTCACAACCTATATAAGCAAAAAGAAGTTGCAACAGGAACATTTATTCAAAATCTATACTGCAACAGAAACAATACAAATTATGTCCAAAACCTTCAAAGGAATAGCTTGCAGATAGAATTACATTACTTCGTTGCTTTATCTCTTATTTTTCTTATAGTACCAAAGAGACAGACAGGAAGCTTAAATATTGTTTTATCTAGGGCCAGAAACACATGTTTCTATTTTGCATACAAAGGACCACAGAACAAACAAACAAAAAAAAAATCTGGAAAATTAAACTAGGCCCTCCCTTTACATAGATTTCTTTATTTCAATGAGCCAACCTTATAGTGAGTCCAAGCACTGCCCTTTCCAAACACCTAGTGAAACCAACCACAATGATATTCCTCTGCTTCATGGCCTTGTTCTCATATTTCCTTAACGGGTCAGAAATCCTTTCTGGAATGCTTTCAGCATTACAATTCCTTCCTAATATTAATTCACAATAAAGTTGTTAAAAATAAGAGGAATTGTGCAAGCGTAAAGATGCTCACCATAAGAGCAAGGGTGAAGATGTTGTGCTTGGCCAGCAACACAGTCTCATTAGACATGAGGAACTTCAACAAGTTGATCAAAGCTAGGAGAAAATAATAATTTTTTAAAAATACTATAAAAAGCAAAGCCATTCAACAAGTCACTTATATACAGATGAACATACATTGTCTAGCGTAAATTAAACTAAATGCCAGCTATTCACCTCAGAAATATATCAATTTACATGTAGGATTTGGCAGTGTTTTTTGCTGCTAAATACCCTGCTGAACAGGTAAGTGACAGCTATTTTACCTTCCCACACTTATTCCCCTTCACTGACTTCCCAATCAAATCTACTCAGGCTCAAGGTACGTCTCTTGTTAACTCGGTCATTTCATGGAGATTTTTCTATCTGCTAGATCCTGGAGCAAGCTTTGGAGTTGGAGAATCCAACTGTCTCCTTTCTGCTTCATATATCACCAACATGATGTATGCACAGTCAGCCCCAAACTGTCACTCTTGTTGATACACGCAGTTATAAAAAATAAAAAAGGTAAGAAAACCCCCACAGCACAGCTTTTCTGTAGCTGTGTGTCAATGCTGCTGCAGTGGTAAAAAGAAGGATGTAGTACTTTATTGTGTCAGTTATCTGGGGGCTGTGCCGTAAAGATTACAGATCTGGTTCACACTTGTCTTAAATAATAAAACAACAAAAGCTCCTGCTGTAACCACCCAGTAGCAGTTAGTAACAGTGGTAATTAACAAAAAGCTTGGCTAAAAGTGCTTTAATCAAACAGACTTTACAATAAACAACTGCATTCTATGCACCTGAATAAAATGCAAAGTTTCTTATCTTTTTTTTCCCCCTAGTTGTTGAAAATTTCAGAAAACTAGTTTCTTCTGCAATATAGCTGTTCAGGAGTGAGAGCTGATGCCTGACTAGAAGAGGTTCTTAATGTACTCTCTTGCTCTGAAGTCAACACGTTTCAAGACTTAAAACATCTGAATTAAGATGTCCTGAAAAGTCAACACTGGAACACTGTACACACCTTTTTGAAAGGTTCTTAATTATCTACTAATCAGTAACTTAATCCAACAGAACAATACCAGGCATTACTCCAACTTCTTACAGGCACAAGTAGAACTTGTTAATCCATTTTCCCCCCACCATTACCAAGTGTCACACACTATCCAGTAACTGCTGAGAAAATAAACTGTGGTTTGGGAGAACTCCACACTGAATGCAGAAAAGAAATGCTCAACCCAAGGTAAAAACTATGAAAGAGGAAGAGATAAAGCACTGGGAACAGGAATGAGGTATGGGCAGACTTTAGATACTCATCCCCTTCAAGATTACAAAGTATTCACAAAAGGTAAAATCAAAAAATCTACAGCAAAAACATGCAAACACAATGGTCAGATCTCAAATTAAACAAAACTGTCAGATTCTGAATGCAGTCCTGCAATCTCTACTTTACAATACTAGAAGTTCACCATGAGTATCACAAGTTTATATATGCACAAGTTTATATATGCACAAGTTTATATATGCACAAGTTTATATATACACCAAAAGGGAAGCCTACAGCCCCGAGGTGGGTATTTACTCATCACAGGCAGAAGCTATTTCCATTTAATCTTCCAGCAGATGGCTGATGCAGAGCTGCAAACCAGGAATGAACAAAACTCTCTGCAAACTCCAGACATGGAAGTGATGTATCTTACAGAGCTATTCCAGGATTAACCATCAGCAACAGCATTTCTTTCTTCCATGCCAGCAGCTCACCTCATGAAGCAGACACATTAACACCTTTTCAATCCAGCCACATAACTCTCCATACCATCATCACCCCATCATCAAACTCCTGAGACCAAGAGCAGAGCCTGGATTCCATAATAACACAGCTCTGAAAATACCCCTGTCAGTTATTTTTCTGCAAAACAAACATTTCAAAACAAAGTAGCAGGTACAGATGGGCTCTCCACTGGAGCAAAGATCCAACTAAAAACAGGTTGCCAAGGTAACCAAACCTCCACAGCAAAGATGTCTCCTGCAGTCAGTGCCTTGGATTGCAGACAGCTGCCCTGCATCTCTGTCATAGCAGCTCTTTGGCCATTTCTCCATCTCTTAGGTACAAGGATGGTTTTACCTCCTTCCCAGCTGCCAAAGTCCACAGCTCATGACCAGGCGCTGCTGTTCAACTACCGGCAGCTTGGGTTTGTGGCAGCAAAGTAGCAGAGCTCTGTATTACCTATGACAAGTTGTGGGAAGCATCATGTTCATTTCTTTGCCTCTTGCTCTCCCACAAGAGCCCTGCTGAATGGCCTCTGTCAGCAGACCATGGCATGGCGTGGCAAGAAGCCACCACTGAACACCTAAAAACAGTGAACATGAAAGTTGTCCATGATGAGGAGAAACTATCTTTAAAAGCATGAGTGTATTTGACCAGAGCACAAGCACTCACCAAATGACAAGGACCAGCACCCTACAACTCCACACTGCAGTACTTCTCACAGACCACCCTAAGGCACTTGTACTGCTCTATTTGGTGACAACACGTGAAGGAGAACTTTATTTGTTCTTTCCCTACATTTGCTTCATCCATTGTGATGAATCTATGTTTAATTTTCCTGTTTCAGTTAGAAAGAAGACAAAAGATTACCTCTGTTTGAAATCAGTATTTGTACCTGAATTGCAGTGCATCATAGCCCATTCAAAACCATCCGTGTTCCTTCCCTAAGAACCAGGAAGGAGAGGGACATGCTCCATATGAAGAAGAAACAGAGTGCTTGGCTGAGAGCAGCAGAACTAACCCAGAAGAAGAACTAACCCATCAGAGGTTTACAGTCAATGTGTACCCTGCACTGACAAATTTATCAAGTGTTAGGTAACCACACATTCCTAAAAAAGTAGCGCATTCCTAAAAAAGTATAATTGGGATATACACTACATCGATGCTAAAAGAGCAACTGATCTTTTTCCACACCAGCACATTCTGCAGCAGCGTCTACTCAAGTGTCTCTAAGGACCATGAACACAGTGGAACCTATAAATCCCTTTGCCATGTCTCTGCAGTTTGTTTGTAAGGCAGACCCTGTACTGAAAATGAGGACAGCTATGCCCTCAAGTTTTCAGAACTAGCAACTTTTAGATCTGGCTTCATATGCCTAGGGCCCTTCAGCAACAATTACACACACAAAATAAACCTTCAGAGGAAAGTCCAACTGACTGAACACCCCTCTGCCCTTGAGCTCCAACAGAGCACTGATGCTACTATTCCTAAACAATCTGAAGCTGAACCAGATGTGTCACATTTTCTGTGCTGAAATCAACTGTTCGCCTCTCATACCCCACCTGCAGGCTGCCCTCTCACACTAGGCAGGAAATTATCTCTTCTTTTTTTTTTTTTTTTTTTTTTTTTTTTTCCCCAACAGAGGAGCAGTTCAGTCTCGCAGCTGCACAGGCAGACACCAATGTGAATCTTGATTTGGCTCAGTCACCTCATCCCAAATTATGCTCCAGGATTTAACAGCAATGGATGGTTTGGGTATAAGATCTATTTCAACATTAACTGGAAAACAACACCATTTTTGCAATACCCTCTAAAGTCTTTTTTTCATCCCTAAAGATAACTGTTCTTGGCATTCATTAGCAGGACCTGAAACTGTGGTGAGCCTTGAAACATCCATAATTTCACATTAAAGTGTCACTAGGACCTCTTTAGTAATAAAGGGAGAAGGCTGTAACTAACCAAACAGCCACCAGTATGTTCATGTAAATGACCTGAGCTGAGTACACTGGCTATGCTTCTTAAATCAACAAGAACAGAACAGAGCTTTGGACACCTATGTTTACAGCCTCAAACCCAAGCAGACAAGCATGCTGAGTGGACACAGAGCCATGTGACAGGCTGTATATAGCAGGTTGGCTCTTGGGCAATTTTCTCTCCAAAGGATTATTATAGCAAAAGGATGAAAAGTGACATCATAGACATCCTCCCCACTTTTTAAACTGAAATGACTGCAGCGAAAGAACCTCTTAGCTCTTTCACTGCACAGCTGCTTTTGAAGACACTTTCCCTTATCAGCTTTTGTGGCCACTCTGTCTGCCAAGGAGCAGCAGTACACGCCTGTTCAGTTATTTGCTGCCCTCCCTCAAGCCAATCCTCTGTGAGAAGACTGTGAGCAGCCACCATCTCTCCTTTTCTTCTAGCAGGAAGAAGGTAATTCCTGTTACAGATGTCCTTCATTCCCTCCTTCCCTACTCCTATTCACATAGCAGACTTACCCTCCCTCCCTGTAAGCCTTGTTTAAAACAGAAGTATATTCAGCCCCAGCTGAATTTGGATTCACACAAAGTTGTTTTTTTTAATTAAGTGTCTCAGTGTTCTCTGTTTGGATCATGTGTAATGCAACAGGACTATGGAGGTAAGCCAAGAGAAAAGGGGGTGAAAAAAGTAGTAGTATCATCCCTTGGGCAAATCAGAATGTAGCACAGACTCTGCCAGGAACGTCAGAAGGCTCTGATATGTTATTGCACAACAGAGCAGAAGAGAACAGCCCTGAGACACTCATCAATGAGAGCTCGGATGGGTTGAGCACAGTACAGAGGCCTCTGTCACTGCATCTGCTGCACTTACAGGTCAAGAATCTTCTAATGGTGCACATAATGGCCCTCAAGAAAGGAGCAAGAGAGAGAGAGAGATGTGAGGGCTCCTCAGCTGCAGTATAACATCCGTTAACAGGATTTAGTGCCCTACTAAAATTCTCCAGTTTTCTACCCTTCAATTTTCAGGGCACACAGGGAAGAACAGTGACTTTCCCATTCCCTCCAGAAGTCACCACTGAACCCACAGTGTATTCAGTGTCCTCCTTCCAGTGTCTCAAATCACAACCCCCTTAGAAGGATCCCCTCCCATACATCACAGAAGGCAGCTGATAATGACAACTGGGCAACATTTCCATGCTGCAGAGAAGTCATCTGCCTACAAGTGCTTCAGCAGCACAGTAACCACTCTGGACCTCCTACAGCCACCCTGTTCACATGTACATACTCCCAAGGCAAAAGCCCACACTACTCACTGTAGCACAAGGTAAGACAGATCCAGTTAAGGCTTAGTGCAACTAAGGCTGCAAATAAGAATAGAGTAGATTAGATCCTTCAGGAAGCAGCACTGGTCTTTCTGTGCTTCAGTTCTTGCAACATACAGGAGGAAACAGGACCATTCTATCTGCAACAGCACTTGAATTATAAATAGAGCAACACGACGAGCCCCGGCTGTACCTGGCCAGATCAAAGGTCCACCTATGCTTAGTGTTCTGTCTCTAAATAGTCAATATCAAACGTTTGCTGAAAAACAGTAGGCCAAACAATGCTTTCTTATGTGTTCTTCCAGATTCCAAAATTCTGTATGATTCCCTTATATGAGGGAAATTATAGCACAGAATGTGAAAAAAGTCAATTCTCACAACATGACAATATGATAACCACAGACCAGTCCACCCTCTTGTTCCAGACTGGAAGTCACAAGGGCTAAGCTAGGATAACCATACAGCCCACTGTGCAGCTATGAGGAGAGCCCAGAACAGAGTAATCACTCTAGAAAATGCTATACCTGAAAGGCAATTCAGATTTAGGGAAGCAAAAGACTCAAATATGACATTCTGAGATGACCTAAGTGTTAAGAGGGTGCAGATCTGGCCACATTCAGCTTTGGCAGGCACTTAGAAGAACAGTGATCAAAACAAACTCAGCAGGAGATGAGTATCTAGAGATTGGGTTTGACAGGAAAGAACCAACAGAGGTATTTTCTAGATAGAGTTGCAGGAATAGGAAGCATGTCAGAGATATAGTTACATTGCTATTACAAACTAACACACCACCACCCCCTGAGGCACAAACTATCCCAGCACCCTTGGACAAGTGAACCAATTATTCAGGGACAGCACTTGGAGCTTCCTGTCAATCACCCACAGCGCTAGAAAACAAGACTCTGGCACCAATGCCGCAGTCGCCTCTCAGGGGAGAAAGGGAAGCAATAAAAGCTCTGTCAACACCACCAGCCAACATGCTCCAGCTCCTTCGCTCTGCTCTGATCAGGAGGGAGCACTGTGCTCACTGCTGTAACAACCACCTGCCTGGACATTCCTCTGCCCTCCCTCTTGCTGCCACAGCACTGCCAAGTTCCTCCTCTCAGCCACCACAACTCTGGGGCAAAAAGCAGCTGGCAACTGGCAGACTCCCCATCACCAGCACTCTACAGCTGTTCTCTCCTTTCCCCATGACTCGCTCTCAAGGGTACATCCATGAAAGCAGGCTGTTTTCTTAATGAGGATCAACAGCTTGCCAGAGGGCTGGAGCACATGCTGGCACAACCCACCACTCCCAGGATCAGTGAGCAGGCTAGCTCACTTCCAGCCCTTTACTTTCTTTATATAGCCCCCATCCCCAGTACTCACTGTTCCCACCTAAACACAGCCAACAGTGTGACATTGCAAGCTTAATGGAAATGCTGATTGCTGATGCCAGAGCAATGCTGCTAGACGGCAATCCAGCAAGCAATAAGAAATAACACAAATTTTCCAACTTCAGCTAAAGCTCACAAGGACAATATGCTTTTTTTCTTAATAATAAAGAAATAATTTTATTTTTTTTTAAGGAAAGCACACACCCACAAGCTTCATCCCTCTTTAGAGGAAAGGGTAGCATTGAGCTCGATTCTGTGTTGTCTGACAGGGTAGGTTCACACTATTACTACTAAACAGTAGTCTTGGGAGTTAACACTGCACATTTTTGCCTCGGGTTTTAAAACAGAAAAGGTGGAGGGAGAATCTGCAGAAAGAGAAGACATATTGTGTGAGAGCATGGAAAGACTGGAAGGTAAGGAACCCAGGAGTGATGCTGCTTGAACACAAAAAGGGGCCTGGGATAAATTACTGCATTCTGAGTGCTGCAACCCCTCCATGCAGAAAAAGAAACAGCTTTGAACAGCCGACTGTAACACTTCTATCATCAATGGGACTATTTCCCAGGAGAAATCATCACAATATTTCCACTAGGTCACTATGATCTGCAAACTGTTAGTGATTCATAATCAAATCCTCCAGTATTTGCTAGCTTTATTTAAAACAGGACAGAGCAACATATCTGGATGAGACCCGCCAGGCTGAGGCAGGATGACCAAAACATTGCCAGACTTTTATCCATGCAAATGACTAAATTCCCTTTGTGCTTATCTGAGCAAGGCTACGTTGAGAAATTCCCATCCTGATCTCACCAGGTGATCAGTAACAGCCACAAATCTTCTATTATTCGTTTTCTGTTCACTGGCTATCAGGGTCAAACTCTTTATCACCAGTATTAAAATATATTAACATATAGTAAAGGTAAACTAGAATTAAGTAAATGCAGATGCTTCCTAAAAATTACCCATGCAGGGAATTCAGAACGTTCTCCTTTACAAGAAAGCCACTGAGTTTCTGCATTAATACCAGGGAATTTCACTAAATGGCTGGAGTGTTCCCATGAAAATATTCTTGCTTTGGTTGAAGGAGGTAATGTGGAAAGGTGTGCATGACAATGTCCCACCACTCAGAATTACAGCAGAGTGCTACAAGCAGACATTTGCAGTCTTCCTTCTGACCTTCCCATCTTGCTGCCTGTAGTGAGCTTTGTAAGATGGGACTGGGGTTTTCTTTGGGGTAACACAGAGTGCTGCCAGGAGTACAAATTAAATAAATCAATTAATTTGATTGATTGATTGATCAACCCACAACACACACCACAACTATAAACAAAACTTATTTTATAAAACCACCTTTCAATCTCAATCCTTTCTTGAATTCTGTGAAATAGATAAAAGGATTAACAGTTGCATTCCTGAACCCAGCTTGGGCCAACACAGTACCACATACCACACACACCAACACTCCTACAAGTAAAGGAAACAGGATCCCCTAAGGGCTGCAAACTCCCAGAATGTATTCCATGGCACACAACAGTTACAGCCTTTAGTTTGTGTGAGTAACTAAGCCTTTTGCTAACTGGCCAAGCAGCTCTATGGTCTTCCAAACTCTCATTTCATCTAGTGACCAGGAACTTTACCAGTGAACCAGACTGTCTGGTACACCAGTGTGTGAATCCTGCCTCCACAAGAGCTGCAAGATGATAAGCTTCCCTTGCCAGGTAACTGCTGCAGAATGTGACAGTGAGTGCCAGAGCAGAGATGAAGGGAACACACAACATCACCTGACTTCCAGTCTGTTCAGCAACATAAATCAGAGGGCTGAAGCAGACCTGATGAACAGTTGTAGAACCAGAAATGACACAATGTAATCTCAGCAATCAATGTTTCAGTCACAAAAATAGAGCAAGATAATTAAACAATACCATTTTAAATATGCACTGCATAAGGGCAGTATTATATATACACAAAAAATTGCTTCTTTATTTTAAAATCTTCCACAGAGGAACTTTTCATGTTTTAAGTATTCACCCAAAAACATTTTGAATGCAGTACTACCCTTGCTGTAAGTACAGAACCTGATAAAAAGATCTAAAGAGTGCACAAACAGAAAAAAAAAAGTGTATTTTGTCTAGTAGCATTGTAAAAGTCTGCTTTGATAACCTTAAAATGCAAAAGGAGAAAAATTAATTTCTTGATGGTGCTACATATTTGAAGCATCCTTATTTTAACACCTACCAAATTAACTATGCTACAAGATAAGGAACTATAGCCTTATGTTAAAACAATTTGGAAATTGATCTTCCGCACTTACGAATGGCAATACCCACTTTTAATCCTACTTGTATTCAACTGCCCCAATAAATAGCTATTTCACCACTATTAGTGTAGTTCAGATTTTTGAGGCTCTACTCTTGCTATTAGAAGTCTTTATTAGTATTGCTTTTTCTGTTTCTTTAAACACGAGCTTCTGCTTAAAGCAAACCATAGCAACTGCAAAGAAGTTACCTGCACCCCCTAAGCTCAGAGTGAATTGCTCAAGCATTGCTAATTTTGAAGTGGGAGGAGTTGAAGAAATGAGGTCTTTTTATATAAAAAGCTTAAATGACTCATGAAAACTCCTCTGGCATAGCTCATACATGCTTGACAACAACAACAACACATACAGCTCTGTCCATCACTCAAGTGCTGTACAAACTAGCCCAAGAACACTGGGCATAACAGGCTGCTTCTGAGAACAGGGAACTGGCTGTTCCCAAGTTCCCAATCAGCTCTATGAAGTACCTTACACTTGACATTCAATTAATCAGTGTTTAAAAACTATAAGGTACCTGGCATGACAGTCCAGGAGATTTCCAGTTGGCCAAAATGTCTGCAAGCAAACAGATCAACAGAGCCACATCCACTTAAGAGTTTCAGACCTTGGCCAAATTTCCAGGCTAGTCACCAGCAATGGTACATTGTCAGTGGTGAAAAACCCGAAGATTTTCTTCAGCACTCCAAGGGAAGAGCTGCACACTAATCACTGGTGGAACAGAAGTGAACAGGCTGCTGAAAAGGGCTATTAAAAAAGAACCAAGATCAACAGACATCTCTGGATCTGAATGTCTGGTTTACCTATCAGAAAGTGCATTTCCAACCACTTTCATAGGTTAATCACATTACAATTTCTTTTCACTCTCCAGTCTTCTTTTTAAGATGTTCCAGAATTTAGCTCCACTTGTGATCTGATATTTATTTTCACACTGCTTTTAGCTAGAATCAGCTTCTACACACTACTTTTTCCACCCACAGATTTTCCTTTCTGTCAATCCTGTTTCCAGCTCTCACATCCCCGCATCTTTCTCTGTCACCTAAACATTCTTGGTCATCTGGCCAGCACAGCTAGAGATTTATACTGCTTTGAGTGCCATGGCCCTGGTGGTCCTTTGACTTAATGTGAAAAAATTATTCCAACAGAGAAACTTAGACTGGATCACATCCAAAGACTGTAACAATATTGTTCTTTAAGCTCAGATGTTGCAGAAGAAAGTTCAACAGAAATAAGATCATATGGAAACAATGTGCCAAGTAGTGGCATATCCAAAAAAGTATAAAGTATTACAGACTGCATAAACAGCATGATATGTGTCCTGAGAGATGCCAAACCACCTGGCTCCACTGCTTTTCTCTGCCATCACTGCAAATTAAAATGAAACAAAGTAAACGAAGAAACACTCAAAGTGCTGCTGGCCTTCCATACTGAAGACAAAGCATCCACAAAGGAAGAGCATCGATCCATCAGATGACACACAAGTGGCTTTCCCTAATTAGAGATTAGCTAACATTAGAATTGGCAAGTGAACAGAAGGCTCCATACACTGCTACTGCTTCCACCTACAACCTTTATCTCAGCTCCTCCGCACCCTATATCCACTGCCTACCCCACAGTATTCTCTTTGTCTTTTTCTCCCACTCAATTTTCTGCCTGAAAAAACTCTCCTCCTTTTACGTGCCAGGTAGAACTGTCTCCCTTTCTTTCAATACTTCCTTACGCAAAGTCCCTCCAGCTTCTTTGTTCCACTCAGCTCTGTTGGAGGGCCTCCACTGCTATTATCCACACTGCACCATAGGGGCATTGCTGAAGTCATCACACACTTTGTCATTCCACAAGAAAAGTGTGGGCATGAAGATCTTCTGTAAGGCACACCTGATGGGGCAGCATGGTATCTCAGACCTTACAGTGAATAGCTGCTCCCATTCAGCTGTTCATCCAGCAGTGATAACCAATTCTTCGATCCAAAATAAAAGCCTGATGGTTACATGAAGGACAGAAATTAATTCACAAGCCTTGTGCTCCAGTTTGGAATTGTCTGTCACATACATTAAGACCACAGAAAGAGACACTCTTCCACATCAAAGGCAGCAGCATTCTGGGTAATCAAAGAGCAATCCTGACAGGGTAAAAGTTAAGTATGAAACAGATCTCAAGACAGGGCTGACAATCAGCATTTATTCTGCAACTTACACGGCATTCTAGAAGCACACCTGGAGCAGCCAGGACCTGCCCTTTTTCAGGTATATGTACCATTTTACCCCAAGTCTTCCAGCCTGTATAAATCACTTAGCAGCTACAGAAGAATCTCTCTGTTCACCTTAGCATCCTATTAAAAAAAAGTAATTTTTAAACACTCTACGGTAGTTTACTCCAAGGAGAGTATCACCAAAAATATGCCAAAATCTATTGTAAGCATGGAGCTCTTCAGCTACACCAGGTGTGCCAACATTCTGTTTCTTCACAGAAACCTGACCAACCCAAGTGTTTCCATATTACTGCTTTGCTTTCAAAGCATGTGCAGTACTTAATACTTCTGAGGCACTTTATGTTTCCAAAGGTCTATATAAACACCAGCTAATTAGAGACAGCTAACAAGAAAATCCCAAGATGCTGAATCTCAGTGTGCAGTGAGTATTTAATTTTCTCTCCTCCCCTAAAATAGGGAGAGTTCAGGATTGAAAGATGCCTAAGAGTGTGCTCCCTGAACTGTGGAACATTACTTTCAAGCAAAAGGCAGTATATTTCAAACTTCCATTCTGCCAGTGTGTAAAAAAGACCCAGGCCAGCCTGGCCAAATAGAAATGGCTCTGGTTCACTGTAACTGCTGAGAAGATATCACACATATTGTCAGATGCAATTTCCATTCACAACAGACATCCACATTGTACACACTCATCTCCTGAATTGGCACCACACTACAGCCATGCCTCTAGGGGCTCTGTTCTGAGGAAAACAACTGAAAAGGAACTGCTAATCCCTTAATTAGTGGCACCCGCTTCACCTTCTGCAGGAATAATTTAAAAAGTCTGAATGGGCCACATGGCACACAAGGTGAAAATTCAGTAACTGAAAATGACTCAGGTTGTTGGCTCATTTCTCTGTACATACATCTCAGCTGGGCAAGGCTACTGAAGGGAAGTACTGAGAGTCAATGGAGAACAGCTTCACAAACCACTGATCACTGCCACTTTCAAAAGCCATCCTCTCTCAGATTTCTGATGGGAGTTGCATTACACTAGGCAAGTCGCTGATCCTAGGTCTCAAGCACAGCTCCAGGAATACACAATTAGGGCCACGTTCCCTTGAATTTTCATAAAGCTCTTGTTTAAGCCACAACAGCAAGGGGATTAACTGTACTTTCCTGGCTGAGCTACTTCACTGCTTGCTAGATAAGAACTGAAGCACATACCATATCCACCAAAGACGCCTGTTAGGTCTCATCATTCATTCTGCTACTCCCTTCCCCAGACCTCCCACACAATGATTGCATCATATAAGAGTCCTACAAAGCTGTCCACTAGATTATGTCAGGCCCCACAATACTTATTTATCTATCTTGGGATGCAAGTGGCACAAACCAGACTATCTACCATCAACTCAAAGGTCAGAGTTAAAAGCTTCTCTTCCTTCACACTGACATTTCAAGGCTGCTCTCTTCAGGAGCTGCACACTATTCTATGTGTGAGCATCTCTTACAGTAAAAGGAAAAGCAAGGTCCATCTCCCTTTACCCAAGAGCCTACCTCCTTTCTACTCACAAATATCTGAGAGAAACACTACTCCATAAAACGTGACTCCATTTTCTCCAATGTCCAATGAGGGACTCAGGTAATGGAACAGAAAAACAAAGACATTTGGATACCGTACTGAGCATGGACAGACAAGAAAGTAAATTAGCTACCATTATGAGAGTGAATGGGCTTTGCAAAGGAGGCAATTTGCATGTAGCAACTCAGAAGCAACATAAAGATACTTTAACAGAACTGCTGCTTGCTTTTCAACCCTGTAGCAATGAACAGGCAGTCATGGCCACAAAACAACCACCACGGTAGGTTTTTCCTATTTGACCATCTCTGCAGAGGGCAAGTACCTGACCAGAGCTCCCTCCAAGTGTAATGAAGCCTCACTCTGCATTTCTTCTGGTAGCACAGCAGCTTGTGCACAATCTGAATGCACCGCCTGGAAAAGAGAGGGCAAAGGATTAATGACATTGCATCTCCCCACAATTCTACATCGAGCCTGGAAATATCCCTGAAATCAGCAGCAGGAAAATAGATAAATTCAAAGAATATCAGAGGAGGGTAGGAGCTGTGGCTTTGGCCTCCTAAGAGAAATCAACACTCACAAATAAAGAATCTGACAAAATGAAAGAAGGGGGCCTGTATGCCAGTTTAAATTTGACAGGATTGGACTGACCACAAATGCAAGTTTGCTGTTCAAGAAATACATTTCACTCTTTGCTACCCTATTCTAAGATCCTCATAAACTCTACAAAATGAGTTACTTAACTTGCAGGCTCCATACATGTGAGATATCGCAAGTTATTGTAAAATTTGGACACAAAGGAGCTTCTCCGTTTCTCTGGCCCCAGTGATGAAACTAAAGGAAATGAAGGTGTCAAAAAAGCTACAGGATTTTCAGTTTCACTGAGGTATATGGTTTAATTCCATTTTAAAAATTCTATCAAATTTTTCAGTCTCCTTAAATTATTTTTTTAAGTATGAGCTTTGGAACGTTCATGCAATACACATTCAAGCTCTGGAATCCCCCAACAAAAAGGCAGGGCACTTGTCAAGTCTCCAAATCCTGTAGGTCTCTATAGCATCCAGTGTTCATACAAACTCTTAGGTACACAAACACCTTCACAAATAACATCCAAACTAAAAATACAGTACAATGAGTAAATTCTCTAATGCTACCATTAAGGACAAGACAAAAAAATAGATACAAATTTTAATTTGTTAGGCCAAGCTATTTTCAGCTATTGACATGTAGAAAAAATAGAAGGAAGACTACAAAAAGGAAAAATCCCCCAAAACTCTATTTCTCAAAAACACATTATCTCATTAAAACCCACATCTTTCTGAAAAGATACTGATGAAAGACACTGCACATCAGATAAACACAGAGAAATCAAATTCAAAAAAATTGCATGGAATTGATTCAAAATGAGGTGAAAAGTTCAAGACAAGGCTTTTAAAACAAGGCTGGAGCAAATGATATGCAGAAGGTATACATTATTCTTTTCAGACCCGTAGATAATCCCAAAAATACCACAATGAGGTAGGAATTGAAACTAACTTTGAATAAAGGTAAAACTATTTATAATCACTGAGCATGACATTAAGTGCTGCATTTCAAATTGGATTCTCATATATTCAATCAAGAAAAGGAAGCAAACTAGGATAGACAGCTGTCTTCAGATCAGGAACAGCAAACCCTCTGAGGAGAAACCTCCTATTTCTTTTGTTACTGGTACTGGACAATGCCCAACACCTTGTCACCTCTGCATTTCCTTGGCTCTAAGTCAAGTTATGAAGTTACCCATCCTGATGGGGTGTCTCTGTTTTTTCAAAGTTTCCTGCTGAGGATTCATAATACACATAATGGACAAAAAGTACCCTTAGTCTAAGCAACCTGGATTTCTCCTTTAAATATTAATATGCCCAGCCTTGAGCAGCTTCATATTGTCACCTCTTAAATGTACTGCAGAGAAGTATGACACTACTTGTGCATTCAGAACACCCACTTTGTCTGCAATAACTGTGTCTGCTATGGGATGGTTTCAGACAGGAGTACAGTGAAATGACTGCACAAACATGCCAAAATGAATGGATACAAATGTCCACTGATGGTTGCTACTGCTCATTATTTCTAGTGTTATGGAGTTTCTAAGATGTGATGTTGCTTTTGAGTCCAAGCATTTCACACCTTTCTTCTGAAACTCCAGAGCATTATACCCACCTACAAACAGTTTTGCAATTATCATTAAAAAAAATATAAAATTCTCACAAACTCAATTGAACTGTACAACCCTTGAAAAGGCATTGGAATTGCAAGGTTATCTGAGCAAAATCAGAATATGCTGAAAAGTTACCTTAAGGGAAAACATCCTATGTGTCTTTATCTTCCCTACAGAATATAGTGCTGTTCATGCCTTGGGGAAATTCAGCACTGTACAAACAGTCAGAGCAAAGCCAACAAACTGTCTAAATCCTACTTCTGCCCTCCAGGCTAAAGCAGTACAAAGCATTGGAGCAGCCCCTGTGGGACACACAGAGTGCTCACGAGTAGCTCTGCCCTCTTGTCTCCTTTTGCCCGTTGCTATGTTTTTTACCCCTTGCTGCCTAGCAGGCTATTTCAGGCTTAAACCTCCCTCCCTCTCCACATTGCCTTCCAGGCCTCATGTCAGTCATCCTCGCTTTTTCAAAACTGCCTTTTCTGTTTCTAGACCAAGATTCATCTTCTGGGAAGTGGGGATTGTTGCAATGACTCTGCATTATGAAACTTCTTTTAGACTGAAAAGCTCTTTGTGGTAGATCAAGTAGATTAGGAAAACAGTCTGAAATTGAATTGCTTTCAATTTTCTGGCACACAGAGGATTTTTGAAGTAGAAAAAGTTACTGGAAGAGTTCATGAAAAGCCATCCTGCTCCCTACCAGCCACAAAGTATTATTTCAGCCAGAAGATTGCTCTATGAGCAGGATTCTACCTAAATTCAAATGAAATCACAATGAGTTACCCCACAGACACTTACACATAGAGGTCCATAGGAAATTCTTTCATCATGTGGGTTACAATGAATTCCACCATCAAATCTGACAGAAAAGAAAATTATAAAGTAAGTATTGAGCTGGCTACTGTTAACTTTTAGTAGACTACAAGGAAGTCAAACTGCCCCACCTACCTATCTCTACCAGACAATTGTCCTGCTTAGATGAAAGGGATCTCACTTTCTTTATTTGTTCTAAAGAACATTAGACATTTGCTAGAACTAGAAAAGAAACTGCTGGAAACTGAGGGTACATACTGTAATTTGCTTTGAGGCACTGCTTCCCCATATGGTTTCCCCCACTATTAGTCAAATAAAGACTATACCATGAATTCTGATGTTTAGAATTGCTCTCATAATTCAAGACCTGTCACTAATGGAAAATTCCATTAAGAAGCACATTTTATAAAATTATTCTTGCCAAAAACAATGCACAACCTAGGTGTTACTTAAAGAGACATTGTAAATAACACCTAATTTTCCCAAAACAAATTCTGATGCAAGTAAAGCTAGTCTGATCTCAAATAAGCAAAGCTTCTGCTTAAGTCCTAATTCAAAGAAAAAAGGAGAATGTGTCTAACATTTAAGGGCTTCCAGTGTGAAGATAAGAGGCAAAGAGTAGAGAAATACATTTTAATTTTTTTAAAATTATATTTTATTATTTAATTTTATTATTATCTTAATTAAGAGAAACTAATCAATGATATCTGAATGTGTGTGGGGGTGTGTTCAACCCAACTTCAGCATGAAATGTTTATACCAAGCCACTGGTAACAATTGTGAGCTGTAACCTCCTAGGGCAGTAACAGCCCAGCAGTGTGACTCAATAGTGACTAAAAACAGCATCAGTGAAGAGTGTATGAGATCTGATAGCTCTAGAAAGATTCTTCATGCAGCTGTTGTGTCTTGGCTTCAACAATCACATTTGAAAATGTTGAAGTCTAAGACTGCTTCTGTACCACCAAGCTGAACAGCCATTCAGGGATCCAGGCTCCATCCACTTCTAAACCCTTATGTGCTTTTGGCCTCCACAGTAACAAGAGTCACAACTTAATCATGTGCTGCATGAAAAGCCTTCAACTACGCCTCCATATCCACAGGCAAAACCAACCCTAGCTACTAACATTCCTGTTGTATTTTTGGCTCAGAAAAGGCTCAATACCCAGCAAACATGTTCACAAACGTGAACCACAGATTTGCTATCATCATATCATCTACAAAGTACTTGTCACTGCTACCACACTCACCTAAACACTGAATTTATTAATCAATTGCCCTCCCTCTTGTTAAAAACTCAGGTCAAATGGGCCAAGTGGCATCTGCAAAACTTTCTGTAAATGTATACAGGAATTATTGCTACAGAGCTGCAATCTTGGATTTGTCTGCGAGTTAGCCATGTACAAAGATGGGCATGGACTGCTGGAAACATCTTTAGTATGTAACTGTCCTTCTTTTAAGTGCATGCACTGCTCCATTTAATCCTCAAATCTCATAGTTCTCTTGCTCAACAAGAGATGCCTCAGGAGCCACAAGCACACACGAGTCCTGAGGGCACTCACCGAGCACGGCGCACACCAGCGGGCGGCAGGGCAGGTTCTTGTCTGCTGCTTTCTTCCGATGCCTCATTGGCTTCAAACACACAAAGATGGAAAGAAGTCAGCAGAAGCCTGAAGTGACAGTCTGTGTATTACTGTATTTTTCAAGCAAATAGAACCATAAGCACAGGCCTCTTTTTGTCTTTTTCTCCAACGGCCTCCTTACACATACCAACCCTAAAGGCCACGGCTGGAGCAAAATGGTGCCTGCTCTCCAGCATGCTGATACTGGTTTGTTTCTCTAGCTGTGTAGCTGGAGGGCATTGTTCTACTGAGGGGAGGGACCCCAAGACAAAAACAAATCACCTAGCAATCCCACCCCCTTGGCTAACATACTGATTAGTTTCTGACCCAGAAGTCTGATTTGCATTCTTAACAGTGTGTACAGTAATCAATGGTTTTGGTGCTCATTGTGACAGACCAGAAAGGCTAACTGGATAGCAAATCTGTTGTTAAGGGGTAATGACTAGCATTCTTGCAGTGTGGTCTCCATAAAGTAAGATGTTTGGTTTTTTTCATGAACAGTGAGTGACTTTCAAGTGCTGCTTCACTGTCAGATGAGGTGGAATTTGCCAGTACCACAAAGACAGAATGCATCAAGTTAGGATAACCATTCAAGTTAGTTGTAACTATAGAGCTTCATGAGCCAGGTAAGGACACTTCCACTACAAGAAAATGCTCTGGAAAAAATACTTTCCTCCCTGAAGGTGAATTACTCCATCCAGAACTAAGCATAAGCCAAATAAGAGCACTCAGTGTAACTCCAGCTGGCTATTATGTATCACATGAGGGCTAATGCCTGCTGAAGATTAAGGCAGAATGTTCTATCTACCACTGATTTCCTCAGAGACCTCCTAATACACAGCTCCTCAACAGCTACACAGGCCTCTGAAATCACTGACAGGGCAAGCAGCTCTTTGTTCTTTGAAGAATGGAGACATTCTGAGAGCAATTTCAAAATCATTCCGCTACTACTGCCTTTCTGACAGTATTTCCTCATGCCCTAGCAATGTAGGTTAGATGTCTGTGACACAATTTTCAACATATACTTTTCATACATACTCAAATCCTCTGTGCTTGCATCCTAAAGAGAAAACAATCTGGAGGAAAAGACTCACCATTCTGTGTAGGTTTACACGAAAATTCATGTTGTCATCATGAAGAAAAGCATTAGCATATTGATCCTATGGAAAAGGGCAAGAAAAGGGAGGAGATATGAAAAGTCCAACACCCTACAATTGCCTTTCAGACCACATGTTTCAGTGTAAAATTCCCAAGATACAATCATGAAGTTAAAAAAGACATCTGTCCATTTTCTCTTGTCCCACCCATGTTTCCAGTCACTCAAAAGTAAACTCCATCTAATCCCAATTCCACTTTAGAAAAATAAATTGCTAACAAAACAAGCAGTAGCTCAGTCTAACTTTCTCCCCCTTTGCTCATTTAAACTCTAGACTGTGCACACCATGGTGTCACAAGTTTAACAAGTGCTCCAGGTGCATAATATAAGAGGTGGTTCTCCAGCACACCCCATCTGTGACTGTGTGGATAAAGGTTCAGATTGGCATTTTGATGCCAGAAGCTACTGCAGGACTAGAAGATAGGTTTATGAGCCATTCCAGCCCTCAAGAAAATTTCATTTCAAGACCACCTCTAAATTAAAGAGGCTTCTCCAGATAATGTACAGCCTGAAGAGGTAACAAATATACCCTCTCTTTAATGTCAGAACCAAAGAATGCCCTTGTTATGCAGGAACAGAATTTCTTATCTTGTGTTATTTATGCATCCACCTGAAGAACAAGTGCCAAAACCATTTTAGTAGAAAAATTTTAAATGTAGATGATTAGTTTTCAGGCTGCACCCTGAAGAAACATTGTTACAGAATCCTTACACTGGCTACCAACCACACTGCTTTTTATTCTTTAAGGATGAAAGGTGTTTACTGGCAAGCAAGCAAAATATAAGTGCCACACAAACAAAACCACCATTCAGGACATCAGTCAGCCATTAGAACTCCCCATGAGACAGGGCCACATTCAGCCAGGACTGCTCACATAGCTCTGTGATGCTGCTTTCTCACCCTACTACCACATTTGCTACTTGTCTTGCTTGTAGGGCCCTACAAACACAAGACTTACTTTCAGACTTGTGTCCTTCTTTGGCAGAAGGAATATGGCACAGCCTGTGTTTACCATGAACAGCACAGAGCTGAAAGCCATTAGCACATTACTCATCTAAAACCCACACCACAGGGTCACTTGAAAGCTAAGAGAGAAAAGGCTTAGGTTCACTCTTTTTCCTCCTCATCCCCAGGAGCTCGCTAACTCAAATAAGATGATCCAATTTTCAAGTTTCAAGTCAACTTTAACAGTACTGCATCAAGTACATTAGCAAACAGTAAGTGCCTGAGAACCTCACCACTCAGTACCACTGTGGATATTCAGCTCCTGCTCCACAGGAGGCAGGGGATAGAGCCCTGTAACACACCATCTGCTGAGCAGCTTCACAAGAGAAACCTACCTCTGCTATGCATGTCAGGATAATGAGGCACAGCTTGCCACTGTGCAGCCGGTGCTCATCTGCAAAGGAGAAAAAACAAGTCCTCCGTGAGCCACACAAGCCTAGCAAGATAGTTGTTGCAGCAAAAGAAAAGCCCAGCTTGGAGTAGGACTTCATAGACCTACTTCCTCCAGGATAGCTGATAGTCTACTCTCATTAAGCACTCACCTTCCAGCCTGGCCACTAAATCCCACTCACTTGTCACCAGTCTGCACCAACAGCAAAGGTTCCGATTTGAACAGCACTGTATCCACTGGGCTTGTGTCTCATTCAGTTTTACTTCCATAGATATTCTAAATACTGTCTTTCTGTCACAGCAGAGACACACTGTTCCCTCTCTCAGACAAGGTGGAAAGCAAAACATCACTTTTGCTGTAGGTTATGAAACAAGAAGCAAAGCTTTCACAGAGGCACAGCACTGTGTAGCAGAACAACTGTTGACATTATGCTGTAAGTTCCAAGTTTTAACCCCAATACTGAGAGACACAACCTACTTTGCTTTTTGCAAACCATGAGAGAAGGGACTCTGCAAAGACTTAGCTTTTTAAGCCAAAAGTTTCACCCTGAACATGTTCCACAACTCTTTATTCATCTCACAACTTCAAACAGCTTTTACCTTGAAAGACAAAGAGGGACTAAGAAGAATGCAACTTTTATTTGGATTATTTAAAATTCCTCTCAATTATAACCTTGAATATAAAAAAACCCAAGATACATATAGTCATGGAGCGACACAGGACAGAACAAACCTCTGGTTCAATTCTTTCTCAAAGCAGGGCCAGGTAAGATCAGGTTGTAAAAGGCACTGTCCAATCTAGCACATTTTAAAATCTTCATTCTAAAAAACAACACGCTTGAACCACACACCCCCAAAACCCACAAAAACAAACCAACAAAAAACAACACACTGATAACTAAATTCTGAGGAGGCTTAACATTGCACATGCCAGATATTTCCAACAGCTCCTCTAAAGCCTAGGACTACTAAACACACCATCCCAGACACCTGCCTCAGATATCCTCAAAGGAGAGGGATATCTAGACCAGTCAGACACACTTTCATACAAATCAGAAGACAGCATCAGCCAAATTCCTTCTTTGCAGGTGACTTTTACAAACACTTTGCTAGCTGGTGTGTATATGGTAATTATAAAAACAGATAGAATGGGCTTAGCTAGCTGTTCTGTCTAGTTTGACACCTCTTTTGTTTTCTTTTCTATGCTGCTCAGAGACAGATATTTACTAACAAGATGTGCCCCGAAGTGTGCTGATTTCATCTTGCAGCACTAAGTAAGATGAAGAGGAGTTTTGGAATGGGAGAGTTAAAAGTCTCTCCTATCTCCTTACCTCAGCTAAAATGTTTAAGTGTGAAGTTTTGTACTCCAGCAAGAAGGAGAAATGACCTAGAATAAAACTGATACACAAGAGTCTTGTTATTTTTATATTGTAAGGCCTCCATGTATATTTCTGTAGGTGCTGCTACCACTTCTCTCTCTGGGGATCATGCTGTAAAGGCTCCTGTTTCACACCATGAACTCTGCCCTCTGCCAGTGCATTGTCAACACCAGACTATTTTCAGGAGCTATGGGGCAGCTATGCAAGTAGTCACTTGCATGTACGCTTCATACTTTCCCAGCAACCTTCATTAAATCAACAAAGCAGACCACTTTCTACAGGGAGGTGTATCAGTACAAAACCTGTTTCACAGATGGGAGAAAGTGACACAGAGGTTTTGTTTCTCCCAAGGCAGCTGCCTCTGACTGACACAAGAGAGGATAATAAGAGCAGGATCTAGCAAACACAATCTATTCAATTATGCTCTCAGGGACAAGACCAAAACAACTGTCTAGTTCTGCATGTGGAACAAACCAGTTTCCCCCCTAAGTGCTCCCACCTGTCTCAAGACACTTGAAGTAAATTAGAATTATTGATTCTTCTTGCTCTATTGGTGTCACATAGAAGGATAGAATTGTTTAGGTTAGAACAGACCTTTAAGATGATGGAGTCCAATCATTAATCCAGCACTGCCAATCTCCCAGTAAACCAAGTCCCTAACTGCCACATCTACATGTCTTTTAAATACCTTCAGGGATTGTGACTCAAGCACTTCCCTGGGCAGTCCATTCCATGCTTAATCTTATACAAGAAAAAAAATTAGGCAGTGCTCCATCTATAATCAAAATATAAGGTCAGGAATATACCTACTAGAATTAACAAGTATTGATTTGGAAGATATACTTTTTAAATGATCAGTCGGTGGAGCTCACTGCCATAAACTACTGTGGTGAGAAGGAGGTCTATCAGCTGCACAAATTTCAGACCTTACACAAGCTAGAACCAAAGTAAAGAAAGAAAGAAACATCAACTCCTGTCTCATAGCACAATAAACTCATCTCTCACTAGCTTGTTTAGTAAGGAATCCCCTCTCTCAGATTTCACTCTATCTGAGACTAATCCAGTGTGGCAGTTTCCAAGGCCCTGTGCAGACTTTCCACATTACAGTGACTAATAAGTGCAGAACTTAAATTGAAAAACATAAAATTGTTCCATCACAATCTTGGATCAGCAAGACAGACCAAAAGAAAAACCAAATGAGAACAAGCAAATTAGAGAGCTGGTAAGCCCTCCTCACGTGTGCAATCTATTAAAATGACTGAGCCAAGTACTGATGTGGTTTCGTTCAAAAGACAAAAGCAAGAGGAAACATGAAAGCAGGCTTCAAATATATAAGAGCTGACACACAGAAAAAATAAATAATTCATTCTCAACATCTATCTTGAAGAAAATAACTAGTAATTAATCTAAATCACATCAAAAAATTGGAGAAGCATGTGAAGCTTTCTCACAATAAGGACAGTTAAATACTGGAATGGATAGTCTTCAAATAGTGCTCCACTATCACAGTATATTCATCCAACCTGTCAGCAAAACCTCTGAGAAAATATATAGGTAAACCTGATTTTTCCTTGGTTCCAAGGAGTTGTGGTTTAACCCCAGACAGCAACTAAGTACCATGCAAATGCTCAATCACTCATAATGCTTCTCCTCTCCCCACCGTGGGGAGAAGAATTAGAAATAAAAGGTAAATCATGTGGGTTGAGATAAGAACAATCTAATAACTGAAACTTCATCATCATAATCATGAGAATCAAAATAATCATCAGCAGAGAGAGGGTAACAGAACCAAGGAGAAGCAAGTGATGCACAATACAGTTCATGATACAATTGCTCACTGCCTGCTGCCCGTCCCATGCCCAAACAACAATTTCCCCCTTCTGGGTAACTCCCCCAGTTTATATACTGGGCATGATATTCTATGGTGTGGAATATCTCTTTGGCCAGTTCAAGTCATCTATCCTGGCCATGCTCCCTCCCTGCTTTTTGTGTATCTCCTCACTGGCAGAGCATGAGACACTGAAAAGTCCTTGACATAGGATTTTTAGCCAGAGCCAAAATATCAGTGTGTTATCAATGCCATTCTCATACTGAATCCAAAATCAAAGCACTGTACAAGATACTAAGAAGAAAATTAACACTGTCCCAGCTAAAACCAGATAGAGGTGCATGAAGTTCCTTTTGGTCCTGATTTCAATTATTAGTTTTTCTTCAACTAGCTTGCTTACTGAACAAGAGCAAGACAGCCAAATACAATTTCACTGCAAGCTAGTAGATAAAAGGAAACTGCCTGCTCTCTCATTCAATGCTAAGCATTCATGAAATTCAGTAATTGATGTATCATAGCTCTGCAGATATCTTCATATTTCTGTTGTTATATCTAACTTAACAGTGAAAGTCAGTAACAGGCTGAAATACGGTGCAAAGATAACTTGTTATGTTCACACTGTGGTCCTGCCTGCATAACTACTGGGCAAAACAGCACCCTTGGGTACCCTGAGCAGGAGATTAAGCAATACTTCAGCTCCAGCAAGCTGAAATTAACCCCCACAGAACTACAGGAGAAAGAAAAGGCACAACACAGAAAGATACTTTCTCAAGCAAATTACTGCCAGTGCAGTCTAAGTTGCTGTTGTCCTATTTATAATTACAGAGCTACTTGTTTAACCAAAGGACAAAGGAAGTATTTTCCTTCTAATGCTGAGCTTTGCCCCCTGTGTCAGTTTCTAAGTGTTTTTAAAAATACGGTTCTCTGGTCTCTTTCTTCTCCTCTCTGACAGACAGCTGTGAATCAGATACACTCACACCTTTGGCATACAGACAGGCTTGGTTATTAGGTATTATTTATTATTACATTCTTTCAATACCTGACATCTCTCCTGCCAACATTAGGTCTCTCCTACTTTCATAAGTCTTATCTCACAATAAGAAATCACCTAATTTTTAAAAAGGTGAAATCATCAATCTTTATAAAGAGACTCCACTTCTACTTCTGGAATCACTAGGCATGTTCTTGTGCCCTCCTGACTTCAGAAGCACTGTCTGCTGGATCCACAGAATCCACTCACCTTTTGTGTCCTGCATCACAATTGAGCTGTACTTCAAGAAGGTTATCAGCAGGTTGCTAGTTTGCACATCAGCATCCAAAGGCAGCTCTGCAGAGCTTATAACTGGAACAAAGCAGATAAGACACATTTATCCTATACAAATACAAGAAATAACTATATAGAGAATTAAGACACAGGTCTGGGGTAGGATCAGCCTACTTGCAGGGCCACTTGACCTCCTCCTCCTCCTCTATAACCACCCAGGAAAGATTTTGTTATGAGGACTAATACCACTCCCTCAGACACCATTTCTCCAGCCCTAAGCACAGGCTGTGGTCCTCTGCAAAGTGACATCCTTCTCTGTCCTGCCCCTGCTCCTCCTCCCACAGAGATGAGCCCACTGTTTTAACACTCATCAACATCCCCAGCCAAGGGAAATCTGGATATTTGCACTGATATGAAATTAATTCTTACAACAACAGAGATAACAGTCACTTCTCATTTTGTAAAGAGATGTGCCAAGCAAAGGCACTTCTCTGTTCAGCAATCTTGAAATGTTAGTTCCAAAAGGTCTGTGTCAATTCCATTCTTCCCTCTCAACAACAGTCCCTCTTGCAAGCAACACACAAGACATAATGTAACAATTATTGCAAGACCGAACAGATAGAAAAGGAAGGCAGACACAGAAGCTTTATAAAAATCAAGAAGCAAAAGCAGTCACAGCTTGTGCGAGATACATCTCAACCCAGCAGGGAGCTGAAACATACTTTCCATACCCGCAGCAGTTCCTTGGCATTTCTCTAGGACACCAGCTGCACTTTTGACACCTTAACAGTGGACATCATCTGCCTTGGACTTTAGGAGAAGCTGTTTCATTTCCTCAGCTAATTGCACAATGTACCTCCTTGCTCATCCCCCCATTCCCCAAGCACCATCTGAAGCACTGAGTTTATGAGCTGTCAAGCCTCTATCATGTGACTGAGCCACATTTTTACTGGTGACTGAGTCTGAGCTGTCCTAAAGGGCCATTCTCTGCCTTTCCATTTGGAAAGCTTTACAAGAAATACTGAAAGGGAGGAGAAAGATCAGTGGGAAACATGCATCATGCATTTACCTGCAGATCCTGCCAGATAAGTCTGATACCATTTAAGATAAAGTAGCTCAGACAAAAAAATCCCCAAACTAATGGAGCTAGCCTAGGAACACTTCAGTAAAACACTTAATGCATGCTTATGTATAAAAAAATTAAAAGTGAAGGAAATGGGTGGGAACCGATAAAGAAATTTAATGTACATCAAAGATCTGGCAAACAAGATACAATCAGAGAAATTACTGGTCTGAGAAAAAATTACTGCTTGAATTCTGTAGACATCAATTTAGAGAATAGTTCTTTTTTTTTTTTCTGTGTGACCTGGACATAAAAAAACAGTTGGTTGCTAATGAATCTGCTAATGGCAGAAAGTTGGGATATGTAAACACAGAGGAGTATCAGACTGCACACAAAGAACGGGATAAGAACAAGAACAGATAATAAACACAAGATTAACTTAAACAATGCAAGCCATAGGGTCAGGAAGTCAGGAACTTATTTCCATGACAAGCTGAGAGCTCATCAGCTGCAAACAAAACACCACGATCAGATCACGAGATGACAAGCTACCAACATGAAGGGCTCAAGAGTGCAGTTCTACAACACATACCCAGGAAAGCACTTCCAGCAGAGACACAAACACTGTAACACCCTGCACAAGGTGCTGGTGAGGCCTTGGCTTAAACACTCTAAATAATTATGCAGAAGCCATGTTCAAAGAGGATAAAATTGAACAAGTTTAAAGACAGGCTAGTATGCTGATCAGAAGAACACAGTACCTTTCTTGTGAGACAGCAAAACACACGGATGAGTAACCCAGCACATGCAGAAGAGCAACCTTTGTTTCAAGGGAGGCTTAACACCATGATAAATGGATATGAATTAACAAGAAATCCAGGTTGACAAGTTGAGTAATTCTAACCAAGAACAAGATGCTGAAACTGCCTCCCAGCAGAAATTACTGGGAAACAAATTTTACAGATTTAGTCAGAACATGATAAATTCAAGGGATTGTATAATGATATGCCCAAGCACAGGGCACTAGGCTCAAGTGTTAAGGAGACCTATTCCAGCCCTATGCAACTGTCCTGACATGACAATAACATGACTGTTCTGGCTGCCTAGGGGGTCAGACTTACAGGTCCTCACATTCAGGAGGTCATAGATGGGTTCAATTACAATTGACCGAAGTGTCTCTCTGCTCATGCTATAAAGACAGCCTAAGACAGGGCTCCCTCTGTGCTGGAAACAGATCTGCAGACCACTAGTACACACATCTTAAGCATCATATCATCTCTTTTCTGCTATACTCAGGAATGCTCAAGGCTTTCCTCACTTTTGAGGAAAGAAAAAGGTATTTATCATGAGGTTAGACCTTGTAAGAAGTGAGGAATTACATCTGATTGTCGGATGACTAGGTTGAGGGCTCTGAGGGGAAGCAATTTGATCCTGTACACAACTGCATTTTGGTTCATAGAAAAGTCTGCTTTAACATAAAACACCTTTCAAAATTCAAGGCTTGTATCTCATAACCCTATAATGAGGCAAGTAAGACTTCAACTGGGGCAAGGGCAGGCACAGAAGGATGGAGGAGACAAGCACACAGTAAAATGCAAGATTCTTTAAACCATGCACTGAGAGGCCCAGAGTACACCAGAGGTTCTCATGGAACTCAGGATTACACAATCACCTTCAATACAAAACTGTATCCCTTGGAAACAACAGGTCAAATAGATCAATGTAACTTTACTCTTTGAATCACATAAAAAAATCATAATGGGTCTTTTAGGTTCTAAAGGTTGCACATTCCCAAGTGTGGGCTGCTTTAGTCCATTCAGTCTTGAAAACCTGGAGCTCCTGACACATTACTAATGTGCCATGTCTGCTGGCAAAGTCTGTGCAATGAGACTGGAAGCTTTCTCACTCCCAATATTATGAATAGCTCAAAGATTTAGCTGAAAGTCTGAAAAATGTATTTATATCCCCAGTGGATCCTTCTTGAGCTGTTACAATGAACGTAGTGAATGAATATTTAACAACAGTAAGCAAACTGACATTTAGATAACTATGGTGACAGGCACACTTGATTTACATATTATGGATAAACAGTTTCTAGCAAAAGCCTCATTTCTTAAAAAAAAAAAAAAAGAAAAAAAAAAAAAAAAAAAAATCACCCTGAAAAAAACATTGCTGCTTTTCC
>VYXF01012756.1:359318-383548 GCA_013397295.1 Polioptila caerulea | reverse complement strand
AAAAAAAAAAAAAGAAGAAATCACTCTGAAGAACACATTGCTGCTTATCCTGGTTCATGGTACAGACCTTTTTTAACACACATTTTGAAACTTTACAAGGTCTTAATTTACACTGTAGGTTAACAGCCAGAGAAATTTCAAACCAGAATATGAACCCATTTTTTATCCCAGACAACATAAAAGAAAAGCACCTGAAATTCATAGATAGATTTCTACATGCTAACGTAACTTGAAAACAGTTCAACTACACATTTTTTAGTGCAGTAAAAAGAAAGCAATCTTCTCATTCCAAAGTCAAAAGCCTCTTGCTAACTGGCAGCCATAGGCAGATTTTACAGCTGAGTTGCAAGACCTTAGTAAACGAGGAAAATTCTGACATATCTCTAAAGCAGCAGTACTCAAGCACCACCAAATTAAATCAAGCCAAGGGCCACAAAAACCCCACATTGTACGGATCAACAAGGTGACAGCAGATAAAAATAAAACAAGCTTCCCAATGCAATTGCTGCACATTAATATCAGATCCTTTCCTTAAATTTAGTAATCTTACAGGTCACAAGAAGCCTCAAACTTCACAAGATCCCTGCCTCTGCTGAAAGCAGGATGGAGGTTTTGTTTTGATTTTGTTTTGCCTTGTGGTAAATGAAAAAAAAAATAAAAAAAGGAAAAAAAGTGCAAGCAAGCTGTAGATGTAGGTAAGCACAAATTCTGTCAGTTGTGTAATACAGTGTGGGGGTGGATACATTTGCAATGAACATGTTGAACAGAAGCCCACAAAATGCCCATCCCTTCACATTTTATGTTATATGCACAGAGACTTGAGACATAGGGGACTCTTTATCTGAAGCTTTTGTTATCCATGGCAACCAGACAGAATTCATCCATGAGGAGGATCATCCTTAACTAGGGTATCAAATGACCTGAATAGCTGATATAACTGAGTAACCCAGGCTGCTTTTCCCCAGAAATATTTCCAAACTGTGCTCTATTCAAATTGACTCTGTTCTTTCATTAAACACTCTTCAGCTCAGATGCCATTAAAGTACATGAAAACAGCCATTTCATTTCTTCTCTTAAACTAGGCTATATCTATCCATACCTTAAAATGAAAGGGTTTTATTTTAGATGATTTCAAAGCATATTTATGTGGACACATAACATCTCATTTAGAAGCAAGATCTCAGGGTAAGCAGTCCTTTACAAAGCCCATCAGAAGAAAGGCAATAATAAGAGGGAGGAATACTTCCACACCCAGACAGAATTCAAATCCCAATTAATTCAAAGCTGAGGACAAGAGCATTAACGACAAGCAGGAATCCAGAGCGATTCTCAGTAAATCTGTTCCAATGACAAATAATCCCAGGCAAAGGACCTGACACCAGAAATATTCATAAGTAAAAGCCTACACAGAATAACTAATGGGCTGGGTGTACCTTCATGCAGATATTGGGGCAGTAATGTTTTCAGAAGGAATATCAGCATAATTTCATTGAGCAATACACAAGGCAAAATAAAAATAAATTTTAGTCAAAGAATCTTGCTCATGTTTAGTAAGGCAATTAACTCCAGGAAGAGACCACCAAGTTACATCTGCTCCAAACAGATCTCATTAGTTGCAATCTTCAGAAAACAGTTTGCTAGTTATTTTACAGTTTTAAATTATTTTTCCTCAGGAGATCATTACATTTCTTACCATCTGAAGAGGGCGGGGTGGTTCCAAGTGGAGTGACAGGTGTTGTTGGAACTGGGCTTGTTGGTGTTGTCATCAGGCCCATTTCAGGATGGCTCTAAGAGAAAACACAAATGCACAGGTCAAATGCTTCCCCAGGCACTAGGAACACAGACTTGTACTGTTGCATGCTCTTGCACAACAGACATGACTAAAGAAGTCTCAAGAAATTTCAACCCCTTCTCCAAAGAGCCAAGTCGTGGTTCCTGACCTTGGATGTGTAACAATTAAAGTGTACATCAATTTCTCTCCTCCACATAACACAAAAATACATCAGAAAGAAGTGGCTCTCTCCAGCAGACAGAAAAAATGCCGATCCCTAATGTAGAATAGGAGAAGATTTGCAAAAGCCTACAATGTTAATAGCTTCCAATTCCCTTTAAAACAACCCAGGGATGTGCATTTGAAGTCTTCCTCCAAGATCCTTTCATTTCTCTTTCTAAGAGCAAATTCTCCTTGCTCCTGCCCCCCACCTGTTCATATTCAAAGATGATGGCAATTTATTACTTTCCTGTCTTGCTGTAAAGCCCTGCAGGAAAGACACTGCAGGAAAACAGTGCATAACATAAATAATACTATCATTATTGATCCTCTCAGCTTCCATCAGCCAGTCACTCTCCCCATTTCATCTTTGCTAATAGTTGCCTGCCTAATTACTGCTTTGACTTCACTCTTTGCAAGCTTCCGGGCCTATCCCCGCTGGTGAGAGCGTAGGCAATCTGCCATGCTATTTTTGAGTCTGGCTGCCAAGCAAAGTGTCCATTTCATAGGGCAAGTTTCACATAAATGTATCATCTGCCTTAATATATCATCACCATTTCAAAATAAAAGGAAGATACAGAACTGCTGATTTGATCTTAGTTCCACAGGATTTTTCACAAGTGGATATCCTCCACACTGCTTTTGAATATCTCATTTTACGAGCAACTATAAATGCATACACTTTATGGGAAGCACAGACACACATACTACAACTCAATTTACATCCTCACAGCTACCAACTTACACTTAAAAGCACAATTTTTCACTGGAATTCTTACATAAGCCAGACTTCCTTAGACAGGTTTTGGAGGCTTACCTTCTTTCTCCAGAACAGTAACTGGCAGTTGAGAGACAAGAGTGCCACCCAGCAGCAAACCCGAGCACCCACAGCTGGTGAGCACACAACGCTCCAGATGTCCACACATCTGAATCCCTACTCTTCCCATGTGCCACACAGCAGCAGGAAGCCATTCATGCAGCACCAAACATCAGCTTAGGCAAGAGCTTTCATCAGCTTCTACGAGGCTTTTTCAACATGACATGACCTACCTTGCCCTTTCTTAAATGAAGGATTATAGACAATCCACCCAAGAATCAGTTCTCTAGTTCAACCCTCTGATCAGTGGCTGCTCCAACTATCACCTTCACAAGTAACTAGTCTATCCTTTTATTTTTAAGAGCTTTCACTCCAGTTGACCTTTTTCTGCTCTGCTCTTTTCCCTCAAAAATGCCTCTCTTCCCTCAGGAATATCTTGACCATAGAAAGGCCTGAATTGGTATTACACAGAACTGAAAGAGCAGCAATCTCTGAGAAGTGGTAGGAATGAATAATCTGGGAAAAGACAAGCAGGGAGCCTCAGCAAATTAACCATCCATGAAACAGCAGCTTTCTTCAGAGGCTGTAGATCTGCTTATCAGGCCTCTTCCATCACCACTACTGTCAGGAGTCCCCAGAGTCTCCTCTGTCATGCCAAGTGTCCAGCCTGCGATCTATGGCTGCACTCTGAGGGCCTGAATAAACTGGGGAAAGGTGTTAACTGTTTTGCTGATGTTGTTTTTCTCACAGATTACAAGCAGTACCTACAAACCAAAATTAAAAGCCTGAACCTCAAGGTCCTCTGAAACACATCAGGCTCCCCTTTCAGCACAATCACTGGATCAGACAGGCTCATTATCTGCCTCCCAGCAGCAACCACCTCTCCAAACTCACACGGTGTTTGGAAAAGCACCCAGAGATTTGTGACCAGAGAAGCCCAATGCCTCTCTAAAGGCTGTTTCTCCACCATGAAAAGGCCAAGGACAAGAGCTATACTCCAACAACTGGTTCCCATGCCAAAGGGGCTGGGCTCTCCAAGGAAGTCTGAACACAAAATAGTATTTGAAACAACTGTTACATGTCAATTAGACCCTAAGTGAAGAATACCCAAAAAACAACAATACACAGTCCATGCACACCCATACAGCTCCAATTTGGGAGCTGAATCAGCCTCATTCTCTCAACCCTAACGTAACAAAACTGATTTGCTCTGAGAGCTACAGCAACCACTTTGCTCACTCCATCCTCCCCCTAAGTGGACTACTGATAGGGCACAGAAGTCAGCCCATGCAGCCCTTTCCATTCAGTGGCAAAAATGAATCATTCCAACACGAACTGTGACCTCAAAACTCAACTCATTTACTGTCAAGGCAGGAAGTATATCATAAAATTCTCCCTTGGCCCTGGCCTGCTTCTGCTCTTTCATGCTGATCCTATGACAAGTACACAAGGGGGAAAAAAAAGAAAACAGCTTTTCACCAATTCCATTTCTGGCTCTCTGATTTCAAAGACATCCACTACAAAGAAATGGGAGAACATTCTACTGAAACTCACTTGTGCCAGAACTGTGATGAAATTCCTGTTTAAGTGAACAGCTTCATAGAGGGCCAGAAGGATTGCTTCATTTGTTCTGTGGGAAGGATACAGACAAAGGCACAGTTAGTGATCAGAATACCAGGAGTCAAGTTTTTCAGAAGCATGGCCTATCTGAAAAAAGAATAATTTTTTTTTCAACTATGGAAAACTCTGCCTCTGCAACCCAGTGTTCTTCCAATTATTTGTAGTACTAATAACAGTGCTAGTAGTAGCAATAAAGTAGCATAAAAATAGCTATTTTTAGAGCACACCTACAATCTTTGTTGCCTTCCTGCTGAAGGTCTCCCTAGTTGCTCAGTGTTTTCCATTTAAAGTCCTCTCCTTTAAGAGCAGAGGGTCCTAAAGACACTAAAATCCCTCCACTTGCCCCCTTGATTTAGAAAATATTTTGCTGAGGGCCAGAGTGCACGAACCTTTGCTTGTCATGTGCCACCTCTGACACACCTACTATATGTTATAAATGCCTCATCAAAACTACTGTAGCTTTTTTATAGACTTCATTACAAGCAATTCAGCTGTGCCTCCTCCTGCTGTACCCTTCTCAGGGAAGGGCAAATCCACAGTTTGCAGGGTGTGGTACCATTTTAGTGACAGGAGAACCTGCTCCTCTAGTTTGCTTTGTGACACTAAATAGCTCCGTGACGGAACGGATCACACCGACCAGTTCATTGTGTAAATAACATCTGTGCACTTACTGGACAGAGATCTTCTCATCAGCATCTGCTATGAACATGCTGCCCACCTATGGAAAGAGAGAGCATTGCACAGCAGGAATTTGGGAAAGCTATTAGACAGCAGGAGACAACACATGGATACAAACGCATTTTATTTTGCTGTACTGTCACTGACCAATGCTTCACCTGCTGAATCACAAAAAAGGAAAAAAAAAAAAAAGACTGGATCTTGAATCCCAGCCTTTTTTGCCATTCTGTAAAAGGACAACAGAGATCTTTTCCTATCTGCTTGCCCCAGGTGTGGCTGCAGTTTTACCCAAGTCACTCCTGACAGCTGACAACATTGAACTTGGAAATTTTTCTATCAGTTAAATCTCAGAATACAATGTAATCTCTGACTAAAGCAAAGCTAAACTGAACAAGGAGAACAGTGGATACTCTTTACAAGGAAGAAATTCACAACTGTTTTTGAAGGGTACCCCTCTGCAGTGCCCTCTGCAGAATCCAAGCTTTACTCCATAGCAAAAGTGTATCCATGCTGGAGAAGTAAAACAGTAAAGAAACAGAACCTCAAAGACTAGTGACAGACCAGATTGTGCGCCACTATGTTTTAGGCCACATCACCAGAGTAGTAACAAGTTTTTAAAAATACAAAGCTGTTTAAAAGGACTAAGAAATTTTTAAAAATTATTAGAAGTTTAAAATGAGGTGATTTTCAAAATAAAGTCAATTAGAGTGAAGAAGATGCAGGAGAAGAATTTTAGCTATCAACATAAGAGAAGAGATCTCGTCCTTTGAAAGAGCTTTCCCACCCAGACAACAGAGAATACAACCATTTTAGTTGTATTTAGTTTTGATTCGTTCAATCCATCTCTACCTCCAGAACTCACATTCCAAACTCATACTTTTTAGAAACACTCTGCTGCTGAACTTGCATGAGTGTACCTTTTTAAGACTAGAAAAACACCACTTCCTTGCTTACCATGTTAGTTAGGGCTGAGAAGAAACCAGTCTGATGCTCCTCTTCTTTATCTTTGTATTGCCTGAAAAAAAAGGAATAAGGATGAAGTTTCAGGGTTAGAAATGGGACCAGAGCTACCTCACCTAAATCCCTATGCATTAGTCTTATTTGACAAGAATATGGCATGGAAGAAACTCCAACATTCAACAGCCTTTTTTCAAGAGGAAAAAGCTTTTCACAGAAGAAGAGGCAAAGGGAATGAATATTTGTAAATTGTGTAGAGTTGAAGTGGGGCTGCTGAAAGATGTGAAACTTGAACAATGCTTGTGCTGTCACAGAGGACACAAGCAGTCTGGGCTAACTCTGAGGGAAAGGGATCAAGTGACTTAGGAAATTTTGTCCTGCACTAGACAAATAGTAACAAGCCACATGAGCACACAGAGCCAGTAACCACAGAACAGTTCCATTTCATCATCCACTACAGAAAAAATCAAGAGTTGGTCACCCAATGGCCAGTAGAAACCACATGGACCTTTATGGTTCATGGTCTGATCCCACTTTCCTGGAGCAAGTGAAGAGACTGGAACAGGAGCAAGTGAAGTCAACAAACAGGTTGGGTACCTCAGTTTTAAGCTACACTGCTACATCAGGCATCAAAGGGACAGCCACAGCTCACATGGCCATTTATTTTGTCTGTCCCACAGAAATCTGATCACACCAATGTAACATGGCAAGAAACCAACTCTAAATTCTTGGGAAAGGGGAAAGGAATGAGCTAAGCAAAACAGGCTGTGATCTGAGAAAGTTTTTGTCAGAATGAAGGAAGTTGGGTGCATGAAGTTTTTTTCTCCTTTAATCATTTACTCTGTTAAATATATCTACATGATTTGCTGATCTTGCAAGTCACCTGTGTAACTATCACACAGACTTTCAAAGGAAATAAACATTTTTTTCTGAATACTTTGAGAATCCTACTGCACAAAAAAATTCTTGAGTTTCTCATGTGAAATTGCTGTAAGTTTCCAAAGTTTTCTAAAGCACTTTCCTCTTAGGAAAGCTTACATGTTTTATGCTGCTACCCATGAAGCAGAGGCTAAGAATATGCCACCCTTTCTGCTGACTTTCTGGCTCTTTCTTCAGCAGCAGTTACTGCTTCCCACCATTTGGAAGCGTTTATATCTCCTAATAGTCTCTGCTCTGGCATGTGGACAGCCCTGGATACATCTGTTTGTTTGTTTTAGATAGTGTTTCAGCTACACCAATTTTTCAACAGAGAAGTTGTCAGCAAATCATTATCCTTTCATTTGTGACTAAGATTTTACACAAAGTTCAAACAGAGGTAAAAGCCATGACAGTAAAAACATACAATGGATATCTTCCCCTACATCAAGATGTCTCCTGAAGCATGTCAGCCCAGCTGGTACAGATGCATGGAGACTTGCAATGACTGCATCAACTGAACCAAAGTACCTCAAAGCTAAGACTATTCCCTGCCTCTCCAGGTGCATCAAGGCTGTCAAGTGAGAAACAAGTGCTTTAATACAAAGAAAAAAAGAAAAAAGTTTGTGAAAATGTACAGGAACAATCATGCATTGAAAAACAAGACACAATTTGGTTTTACCTGTTATATTCTGATAAAGCCTGGGCAATTACAAGTCCCATTCCCTGAAATAAGTTTTAAGAAAACTTCACATTAAAATCTCAAGGGAGAAAATCACACATTCAACACACATAGCAATGGTGCCCCCCCCAAAGATAACTTAGCATGCTATGCAGAATTTCCCTTGAAGCTGTTTGAACTAAGATGTGCTATGATGTAATAACATTATAATACAAAAACCCAGACAACAAAATTTAAAGTTATTTCTCTAATTACTAAGTTCAACAGAGAATGTTTACTCTCCTTGGACCTCCAGATAGAGCTCTCACTCAAGAAGCCTCAGTAAAGCATCAAGAAATTAGGAAAAAGTTGGTGTCAGGGGAAGGACATAAAAAAATTCAAAACAAAGAGCCATAGAGACTAATAACCTTTGACTTCTTGCAAACAGCCTCCAGCATTACAGAACTAGTAACTGTTCTTACCCTTTATTTAGCATGGAGCTTGCTTTTTACTTCATGCCTAAAGAACAGCTTCCAAAGTCCAGAACTCACATAACTCAGTCTGCTGTCAATTTTTATCCAGGCCTGGATAAAAAACTCAGACTGTGGCTACAACCCAAAATATACTGCAGGACTCTTGACTCAGATATGAGCTCCACTGAGTTACAAGGATTGACTTGTAGACTGGTAAAATTAAGTGACATAGCACTGGAAATGAGATTCCCTTTGGCATAAATCATCCTGTGCACCTTCAGCACATGACAGCAAATCATGTACAGACAGTTCATGAATGCATAATAGATCAACTTTAGCATGCTCCTTGCTACCTAGCTTTTTAACCACCCACACCATTTAACTGGTGACCAAACTGTCCAAATCAGGAGCTGCCTAACTAATTGCAAGAGCACAGTTAGGGCTGAACAACCACTGTACTGGTGTTCCTTAGAGCAGCACTGTTCTGAGACTTGAGTCCTACCACACACCATGCTTGAATTCATTATCCTACACTCCAGGTGAAAGAGCATCTCCAGCAGCACAGAGGAATCAAGCCAAGTACTCACATTGAGCGTGGCCTCATCATCCACAATGGAGAGCTTCACAATGTAGGGATTCACTGACTGCTCAGGGTGGGGGGAAAAAGAAGAAAGAAAAACGGTTTTAAGTTCAGCCTTCAGGGAAAAAAACCCACTATTATGTGTCCGAATTTACCCAACCACCTGGGAAGAATCTGTGTCCTGTCCCATAAAACAGAATACACATAAATAAGCAGGAGTCACAGCACATGCTAAGACCACTAGGCCAGGAACATGTTCCCCTTATTGGCTCAGCCAGTCTCCTGATTTTATTGAGAAGAGAGGGAGTTTCTGCCCCTCCACCAGCTCACCTGTCAGTCTGGAAAGTGGAGCAGCCATCCTGCAAGCCTGTTATCTGTGACACACACACAGCTTTGCAGCAGGAACAGGCAGTGAAGCTGGATGGAGCATTAGAGCTCTGCTATCTCCCTTCTGCAACACCTCACAAAGGTGGCTTAAAGCAGCACCCAGGAAGGCAGAACAACATTCTAGACCCATCTGCTGCTGGGTCAGAGAGCAACACTTCGTTTACACCACTAAGAGCTGGAAGTCTCTGGAGAATATAAATGCCTTGAACTTAGCTGAAGAAAGCACACAGGCTCCATCTATAAAGACAAATGCTAATAATTTAGGAAGCATTTCAGAATAGCAATGCACATTTTTCCTGGTTTATATGTGTCAGTTCAAAATTTAAAAAGTTGATTTTGAATCAAGACACAGAAGAAAAGCCTCATCTGCAGGCAGATCATTTTGCAGAGAATTGGAGCTTGAATAATTACTTTTTTTGTTAAAGAGATTTAAAAAAAATTACTTGTATTATGCAAGATCCTTGGGAAAAAAAAAAAACCAAAAAACAAACACATGACTTTCTGGTTCTCCAAAGCTATGTCTCTTCAGCACCTGTAGTTGTCTATACCAAGGAGAGGCAAGTGCACAAAACTGGACACAAAGGGTTGTTGGATGTACTCTATACTGCCAGAAAAGCACACAAAGGGAAAAACCCACATTTTAACTAATTTTTTTCAGCTTTGTCCAACAAAAGAAACAATGCAATTCTAGCAGGTTGAACATGAGGCAAATAAACTTCTGCCTAGATGTTATCAACGAGTACATATTCAAAAGTCACTACCTGATTTTATGTTTTAACTTGCTATCCTATCAGCCACCCCTTAAAACATTGGGAAAGTGATCAAATAAATGCTTTTTCTCACAGCATTAATGCAAAAGTATTTTCTCTGAAATCAGGACTAGCATAAAAAAAAATATGGCTGAAGGCTTGAATAAGTATATAATTGGAACAACTTCTGAAAATTATTAGGATTTCAATGAGAGGCATCCCTTTAAAGGTTCCAAGTAAAGACATGCAAATCCCTAGAACAGGAGTTAATAAGCAAGCCAAGATCTCATCAACACGGGTAATGACAACATGGAGAGATGCTCTCCAAGGAATTTGAGAGAAGATTACAGAATTCACATCCCAAAAATACTAAAGAACATCCTGACACAAAACACACTGGTATTTAACTAAAAACAGACACAAAATCATAGTCAGCTAATGAATTTTGATCCTTATTAGATTTTCTTAAACAGCCAGAAACACAACCAATGAAGTTCAGATGAAAAGAGAACCTTTCAGCTGCACCACAGTTAACTAAAAAGAGAACTCCAGAGCACCTGAGGCATGAAAGAGTGTTACAATTCACTGACAACCACACAACCACCATATTGACCCTAAGGAGCAAAGAACAGCAAATGAAAGCAGCTACTCAAGGACAAAGATTACGGCTGCATTGCTACAGGTTTGGCTTGTAGCACTGCTGCAAAGGGCAGTGTTGGGCAGTCGTCACACATAAAACCCTCCTGGGAGTAGCTCTCAGCCTTGCCAGAGGAGCTGCTTGACCTGAAGTTCCCCTTGCTACATGTCTGCTTCAGTTGGATTGTATGGATTGCACTTTTCAAACATCAGCACAGCTTCCTCAAGAGTGCCCAGTTTCAAGACATCTCCAAGAGTGTTCCAAAGCTCTCGACCCCAGCTCAATACTCCCCAGAAAGCCACTGCAAAGAGCCAAGGACAAGTCTCGTGCACTCACAGCCTTCTACCTTACTGATGACATAAACTACAGTCCAGACTGAGGGATCCATGCCTCTGGGATGGGATTACACAGCTCTCCACCATTTGACTGAATGTTGCAATGAGACCTCTGGTCTTCCCAGTCTGCCCTCATAAGTAACCCTACTTATAGATAATTCCCAACAGTTTTCCCTCATAGCCATATACTGAAATCAAACTCCATGTTCCTGTTCCATGCCATCACAGCACAGAATGCTGAACAGAATCTACAATTCATGATTCTGACATCATTGACAGGAATGAGAAACTGACAGGAATTACTTTGACATCAAGTGTAGTTCCTGTCCTTGCATATTCTCTTGGTCTATTCATAATTCAGAACAAGACCTATTATAAAACCAGGTAGGTTTTGAAGCCTGCTCCTTCCTAGTAATTCTGCTGAAGGGCAGGTTATTCCAGAACTTTCCTATTTGCTGCCTAATGAAGTATATTAAGATATTCCTATTTATGAAGGAAAAAACCATGATCATTAAAGCATTATGCCTCATACAAAGAAAAGCCAACATTAGGTGTTGTTTTGACATTCAAAATGTTTTTTTTTTCAAGCTGATGAGTAACAGATTAAAAAAAATGGGAATATACCATAAACATAAAAAGGATGATGAATAAAGTTCCTCAAAGAGGAATCCATCAAAGAGACAGACTTCTCTTGGAGAAGTTGCTGTGATGTTTCAATTCACTCTTTGGTCACAGCTTCACCATCTCTTCTGGGGATCTGTGCTCTTTCAGTCAGCTAGTCAGGTTCTGAATCACAAATTCAGTCTGAAGCCCAGGATGACTGACAGCTTGTTTTACTTTGGAGAGTATGTATAACCACACACTCACACACACAGGCAGACATGCAGTTTGGCACAACAGTAACTCTTCCAAAAGGACCTTCCTCAGACTATTTCCACAAAGGAAATGCAAATTCCCTAGGTAGTTTCTTTCATGCTGGTACAGAACGAGCTGTAGGAATATCATATACATTTGATTATACACATACACCAGAGACAGACACGGGGAGCATAACAGGGCTGCCTTGCAAAGCTTCTCCTGCTCCGTGCTGACACCCTGATGCTACACTGTGCACTGCTAAAAACTGTACTGTGTGCTGCCTTCATAATCCAGAGGCCAGTCTAAATTAATGAAGTAGAGAGAAGTGATGTTTCTGTTACCCAGAACACCTACCTCATACTTTCTGTAGTTGACCAGCAAGGCCAGAAGGACAACAGCATCATACCCATGCTCCCTGCGACTAAGAGGGCTGGACAGGATCTGGAATAAACAATCACACTGTTCTGTTCAGGCCTGCTTCAGGAAGCTTGCAGTGACTCAGACAGAGCATAGCCATGAAATAGATGTGTAAGAGTGAATTACGTCCCATCTGAAAGAGGATATTTAGGGTGAAGGGAGTGCCAGTGCCTCAAGGAAGCTCTGCACACAGAGAAGCTTATTTACCACAGAAAGGATGCACATAGGCCTTCAGTGCATAAAGGGCAAATGTATTTCACAACAGCATTGTACAGTCTCTCAGTGAATCACCAGCACTACCTGTGCAAATGTTCTGGGTTTCTCCAAGGCTAAGTTCCACTGAAAAAAGTATAATTTATTCAAGAGCAGAAAAAAAAAACTTGATATATCCACATTACCATTTGAAAAACAGTTTCTCCAATACAGGAATTCTGTGTGAAATTAGCCCAGAAATCTGTTCAGATTTTAACTGTGCTGAAATATCTAAGTGAAAATACTTTAAATAGTCAGTAGTGACTAAAAACAGCAGACTAGAGTAACATTACAAAATGTATGTATGACTGAGCTATGAATGGAAGCTACAACAGTGCCAGTGAACTATACTGCACTGAAAAAGCTGAAAAGCAAACACATTACTGAAAGTTATCACTATGGAAGAGCCCTTTCAGTAGAAGGAAGAACCCTTACCTGTAAAATGGCTTCAAATATGCTGTTAATCATCACATACTCCAGGATAGTGTTCTGGCTAATGTTATCTGTCACCTGAGTACAAACACAAGTTGTAAAATCTCATCCGAAACCTCCACTGATGCTGTAGCTGCCTGTGGCACACATTAGGAACAGGAGAGTTCTGCTCCCAGATGGACACATTTATCCAGAACCTCACACTTAGCAAGTCAAGGTGTGACTAGCAATAGAGCTAGACAAGAAGGAAAAGAAATCTGTCCTGTCTCCCAGCCCTCTCCCTGCCAAGAAGCACCACCCACAGACTAAGAGCTCCCCCATTCCTCCACACGTTGGTGTTTTACACAGCTGCATGAATGACAACAGCCATCAGCTCTGGCAGGCTCTACACAGGAGGCAGAGAATGAAAAACAGGGCACATATGCTCCACTGAGAACCTTCCCATCATGAAGAGGGCAATGAACAGCTCCACCACTCTCAATAATTTCTTATCACGGTCAAAAGAGTTCACAGTTGACCATCTCCAAAAGTCGATGAACGGCCATTTATTACAACTTCCTCTTTCTTCACATCTTCACCATTCTGGTCTACTCCACACTTTTTCGGTCTTTCCTCAACCCCTCTCCCTTTCTTTCCATTTATCTGAGACTTCTTAAATATCTTTTTCCTTAAAAAAAGCCCACACCTGTGAATCCAATTGATACTTCCTCCTGCCTCTCCCCTTTAGTCTCACTTGGCTCCTATGTTACAGGATGAAAAGTGTCTTCTAGTCTGCACTGGCATCATGGTCAGAACCATCATGCATATTCTGGACTGATCCTTGTTCTCATTCACAGCTTCTTTCCCCTCCTTAAGCTTCACACTGCAGCATTCTGCTCAAGTTTTGAAACAGTTCCATCCCTGAGATGTGGCTCATATAAGCCCTTGAGTTATTAGACAGCTGTTAATTACTTACTGTCACCAAGCAGAGAAGTAGCTTCAGACACAAGCTTTTGAGGCTTTCAGAACCTTCTGCACACAGGAGGGAGTCCAAGCTCTCCATCAGATTCTAAAGAGCAACAGTCACATTATTTAAAAGTAGTATTTTAAATTACTTGAAATGTTTTTTTATAAAAAGCTTTCTGGAAGATTCAAGTAGCAGAGCACCAATATAAAGCCACATACCAGAATCAATAATTGAGCCATTACTATTGCTATGGGCCATATTCATACTATTGCTTCTCAACACTGTTTTGTGTTAACTACAGTTTAATGACTACTGGTATAACATCATGATCATTTTACAGGAGTTTTCTCCAGGTGCAGCAGCACACCACCAATTAACAATACATACAGAAGTTATTAAAAATCTGATAGCAAATTACTACTTAATGTTTTCCCCAAATGTACTACAGTTTGTATAGAGAAGAAAAACTGCTACTCTTGCAGAGAGATGAAAGATAAAAGAATTCAGCTTTATCACTGGTTACCCTGTCATTTCCCAAACTCAACATCTTTACAACGAAGAGCATCAAGTAAGTTTAAGAGTGCTGATGTGCATGTGCTGATGGAGTGTGAGAACACAGGGTATGACTCTCAGATAAAGAACAAGATGGGAGGTTCAGCACTAGGTGGTAATTGCCTGTGACAGCCTTTTCTGGCTTTAAGGTTTCTCAACAACAGTGGCTACACAGTGTGGAACTAAAGGAAAAGAACGTGTTCTGTTACACTACTAACCAACCCAGGGACCCCAAATGTCTGTGCTACTGGCAGGCAGAGAAATCCAGGACAGCTATTTTTAGTAAGTGGTTCAAAAATTTCCCCCAAAAGCTGCTGCCTGGTAGACACACCCATCTACAACTGCATTGCCCTTGCAACTGCTGTGCAAACTGCTTCTCTACATTGCCAGGGCCTCACCTTCATACACAGCTCTGCCTTGTCAAAACCCACAAGCATGTTGATGATGTCAAATCCAGAAGTGGATTTGTTCTTCTGATGGACACCCCGAATTAATGCACACAAAGTCTGCAAAGGGAAAAACCAGAGATGTAAGAGATGCAAGGCAACACTTCCAACTCAATAGCAAAACCCACTGCATGATCCTCTCCTAGCACTGGCAGATACTGAAGTTAATACCACCAGCCTGGAAGCCATACATTTTGTCTGACCTCTCCTCCAGCTCCTCATTTCTAAAAGAGATCTGAAAATGCATTAAAATTGGAGAAGAATATATTTGTAATATATTTTTCTTGTTTGAGCACAGATTTCTGTTTGGTTACCACACTGCTATACCATCTTGGACCAGTAAATTGTGCCTTTGTCAACAACAAGAACCAAACTTCCCACAAAAAAAAAAAAAAAAGTCTCCAAGTCTATTAGGCAACTTAATTACTGCTTCAATCCAAGTTCTTGAAGATACACAGGTATCAGCACACTGTGCTTCCAGCAGACTCTCTGGAAAACTTATGGGCAGTGAATTACTCATTTGTCCTAAGAGAGGGAAATGTCTGTTTTGTCATCAGTCACCTCTCAGGCCTGTGAAGAGGGGAATGAGCAGGAATACAACCACTGCAGTTTTAGATTCCAACTTAAATTCACCAGTGAGAGGCAATTAGTTTCAGATGTAAAGCTGGAGACAAAACAGGCCTGATGGAATAAGCAGACCTCTAGAACCATACAAAAGCAAAAAGGTAAGGTAGACATCCTTTTTTTGGTTACTGTCAGATACAGATACTGGTCTAAACAAACCTTTGGTCACCATGCTGATTTTCATAAAAAGGATTGCTTAAGTAAGTTTTGGCTTCAGGATCACTTCCCACATTAATGTAGTTTGATTAAGGGAACACTTTCCCAATTCAAGCTTGGGATGTGTTATCTGGTTCCTATTAACACACGCAGTGCAGGATTCTTGTGACCTGCTCTAAGTTCTTTAAGAGTCTGAATACAAGTTTAGAAATTTGGGGCTGGTCTAAGCAGTCTATGTAGCTATAACTACAATTTTAGCAGCACCCTTTCAAACTAATTCTAAAAATAACAATAAAACAATGAAAGATTGTACATCAGAGACGTAAATATTCTGTTTTAAATCAACTTTTTCCAGCTCAGTGCTGGTGCAATGTCTCCTACAGGTGACTTCTTCAAACCTGAGTTTCATATCCTATGCTCCTAAAGCTGAGATGCATTCTGCATACTCCTAAAGCAAATGCATTCACCAAACTGTGAGAATCAGCTTGTGAACTAGTAACATCAAATATCAAGACTGAGAAGGGGAGTCTCCCACACAAGATATGGAACAGAAGAGCTTTGCTAAGGAACAATCTGCACAAAAATGGCTATGAATTCTGAGTGATAATTCTTTGCAGCTTCCAATTAGGAAGTGTCCAGCTGAGGCAATTTCCTGCATAAATTTCACACTAACTTCTCCAGAGCTTTATTTCGTTTTTGACCCATACAGAAATTGAAAAAGACAGCTGAAATGAGGGAGAAGAGGTGAAAGTAAAACAAAAAGCTACACAGCCTAAGTACTTTTGAGACCCCAAAATGACAGCCTGCAATGTGAACAAGTCCCTTTGTCCCCTCATTGCCATCTACTTCACCCTCCATCATCAGACTCTCTTCAAATCTGAAACCATCTATTTGCTCTGCCAAGAATAAAGAGACAATGATTGTTTGGAACCTCCACAGACAACAAGGAGCAACTGCTCTGTAGACATCACTTCTTCTCAGTAGCAAAGAAATGAGCACAAGGTGTTTGATACCAGCAACAAATATATGGCCCTATCAGAAGCAGAAAGACAGCATTCCCTGTCTCCCAGCATGGTACCTGTAATGCATTCACCACTCTGATTGGGTGCTCCTCACCCAGGGCCTGGATGCAGTGCTGAAACAAGCAGTTGATGTTATCTTTTATCTTCATTAATTCTTCTCCATCCAGAGCTTCCAGCTTGCCTTCTAGATACTCCAGGTTGACCTGTCAGGTTGAGAAGCAGTTCATGCACATTATACCATAGAAACAGAAGCCCTTGCACTGACATTCTGCCACTTCACAGGCAGAACAGCAACAGGGTGTTCACATTCTGTTACCTTCATGAGAAACAGCTCCTCCCAAAACCTAGGGTTGCATTTACTGGGGTCCTCTGTCTGAAAGGGAAAGGAATAGGCATGAGAGCAAAGAAATCATTCAGGCAGAATTTAAAGGAAGTCTTTATCATGGGTAGCTCAGAGTCAGCATCACCTGCTGGATGACCAAGAGGTCTCAAAGTAGAGAATTCTGTCTACAGAGATTCACAAAAAAAAAAAAAAAAAAAGAAGGACCAACAGAAGCAGCTCTCAATTGGAATGCCTCTTAATTTTCTGAATTGTTATTTTGGAAATACTGAGAAAGCCATGACTTTCCATAGGTGGTACAGTTCTGGTAAGCAACAGGACAAGGAGACATTATGGAAAAGAGCAGAATACAGAGTTCTGCACAACAGTAGGAGAGCCTGGACCGTGTGCCTACACTGTGCAGGCCTTACCTTGAAGAAAGAAATCCACTGGAAAAAAACCTCAGCATAAACTAAATCAAGAAAATTTACCACAACACTTTAGAAAAAAGAGATGCTCAACTCCTTACCGTGAAAATTTCATCATACATCAACACCACTTTCTCTTTCAATGGCTTCTTGGAGGCTGAAGATTTCCGGAGCAGCCCACCTTTCTTCTCTGTCTGGGCCATGCTGTAAACCCTGAAGGTAAGAACAGACAAAAAAGCTCAGAAAACTTGAACTTTTCTTCAAGGCAACCTCAACCATGAAAGACTTTTTCACTGCACTGAAATACTAAGAGTCTCTCACAAGCTCTAAGTAGGGGCATTTATAACTATATCAGATAAGAAATCAGATCAAAGGACCCATCTAGTTCTATATCCCATTTCAAAGACATGCGTAAGTCCACACACAGGCAGAAACAGAATAAGCTCCTTATGGATAAATTTTCTTAATTCTTCTCTATTAGAAACTGATTCATTATCCAGACCAATGCAGTTTACCTAGAAAAGTATGTATTTTTTAATCTCACTGGAGGAATTGTGATACTTGATATCAAATAGGTACCCAGTCTTTTTTGATGCTGGTCAAGCCTCAAAGGCATCTGGTGACAAGAAGCTCCTGAAACTATTTGAAAGTCTTCTCCTATCTATTTAATTTGCTGCCTACAAAAGCACTTCACATTCTGCTTTCGTACTCTGAGGTGGCATCCAACACTAGGAAAGCCTCCATAAAGCACTCCTGCCACCCCTGCTCACACCCACCTCTACACCTTAGCATCCTTATCTGGGCCAGCTGCTCTGCAAATCAAGCCAGAGAGGAACCCAGCCTCAAAAGCATCCCATGTGGTTCAGTTTTGGGAGGAGAATGGAAAACAGAACACAAGCTTTACACAGATTATTTTTTTTTAACCAGATGAATTCCATGATCCACTTGACAGCAAAGGGTTTCCTAAAATCGCAAAAACAGTTTTACTATCATTAACTGGTGTCTTACTGATTATACTATTAAAAAAAAGTAGTATCCTCATTACAAAATGAGCCATTACACAAAGTAATGTGGTCCTGAGCCTTCTGTGAAAGACAACCCACTCCAGAGACTGAGTCAGAAGACACAACTTACCAGATATTCTCAACCTCACGTGTGATGCTACCAAGTGCAGCACTACTCTGACCTCGCAAACACACATTTATGTGCAATCACAGATTTTCCTGGCAAGCATCACAGCTTCAGCACTGTTATAACCTCCTCCATCACTGCAGCATGTCAGAAGTACTTAGCAGAAAGGGAATGCCATCTCTTCTCATACCCTTCAGCTCCTAGCTTTTCTCCCAAACCTCCAAAGATACACACATGGCAACAGCACACCACATACAGAGGCCTGACTTAAGTCATGCTCCAGAAAAACCTGGGCAGGCTCTTGTGGCAGTTGCTCTCAACCATGGTAAATTATGCATAGAGAGGTAAGTTCACTGTTTGAATCTAAGACCCCAGAGCTTTCTGAGCTGGCAGCCATGGAGATGTATTTGGATGTAGGCTCAATCCCAGACTGCCTGAACCCTCTCCCACAACTACAGCAGCTTTAGATCTGTCTTTCCCTCAAAGACCAAATTCCATCAACTACTGAATCCCACTTCAAGATCTCCTTTACATTCTTTACACTGCAGACAATCTTTAGCTGACTTACAAATATGTTCTCAACTAGGACTCTCAGGCTTCCAGAGTCAGTTATTCAAACATCCATCCCTTTAGCCATAAATCTTGGTTCTAAGTGTCAGAAAAACATTTTTAGGCCTGGAGAAACAAAGCTGCTGCAAAAGACCCTGCCTCAGGTGCAAAGGGAAGGAGTTTTGCCAGGATGGAAAAGGGAAGGACAGAGAGCAGCAGACCTCACACCTCAAAAGCTAACATTTACATGGGCAGAGAGCTGCTGTCTTCCCACTAGAAAGGGAACCAGCTGCCTGGTTATGGGCTGGGGTGAGAATGGAAAGAGCCCTAAGACACATTGACAGAAGAAAGCTTAGCAACTGCTGCACCATAACTTCCTGTAAAGACCAAAACTATTCCCAGAGCCTAGTAGGTCTACGTATCCAACTAAGATGGAATAAGGTTTCCAACTAACAAACAAAAAAGAAAACACTATTCAATCACCTTGATAGCTTCTCTTTTACAGACTTTGCATTATTTTTAAACTGTCAAGGGAAATAAGACATTATTCTAATTAGAAACATAACTGGAAACATTCAGAAATCTATTAAAAACCAAATCCAGAGTGATGTCACTTTTAGCCTAGGAATATAAATCTCGGGTAAGATTGCACAGAACAATTGTCCTACTAGAATTGTAAGTTTCTGAACCTAAAACAGCTGCCAGCCCCAGCATACAAACACATCCATCAGTGTGCTTCTAATTGAATTACAGCTAACGAATCTCAATGTCAAAACTAATAAACTAACTCTCAGTGCTTCTAGGTCAGCATTCTCACATCAAATGTGTACGGGAATGGGAGGGGATCAATAAGCTCTGCTTAGTCCCTGGATTTTCAGAGCGGCATTTTAACCCTTTTCCTACATTTCCAGAAAGACAGAAAAATCGAAATACCTCAAGACACAAAGGGTGAGCACCAGAAGGATCTCATGACATGAAAATTCTAGTCTCTGTCAAAATGGGTCTTAGGATTCATATTCTCTCAACCAAAGCTGCACAGAGCACATACAAAGACAACTGCTAGAGGCAAGGATTAAATAATGTTCTTGTTTATAATTTGCTATTCTACAAATGAGCATATGGAAGAGCAAGGAGAGAAATGCAAACCTTGCCTTTCATGCCAATGCTTTATTAGGCTGTGTTTGTTTCATGACCTATGATGATCAGGTCATATAAATGTCTTTTTCTTTTCACTTTATGCAATTACATTTTCTAGATGTCATAAAGACAAACAGAAAACTGCTTTTTGCTAATGGAGACCTTCCAGGCAGCTGCAGGAAACAACAGTTAAATGCACAAAACATTTATAAATAAGTTGTAGAGGTGTCAAATTATCATGATGCCATGACAGCTTATGAAAACAACGACACTGATGATAATTAACAATTTTCATTAAACATCACATTTAAAAAGCATCAGTGCATTTTCCACATTTTAGGTTCAAATGGATAATTTATTCTGTCAATAGGTCATTCCCATTAACACATGCTGCTAAGTGAATCCTGCTGTATTCACTGACTGCACAGGAGAATTGCCCCTCAGGGCCAACAGAAGCACACACATGGGATTTTTAGAACAACAAATACTTTGCTGTGCAGCAGAAGATCCAAGATGCTTCATCCGGAACTAAAAGAAAACTTGACAGAGCACGGGTCTTGGCAGCTCAGAGGCAGGAAGATAAAAGCCATGGCAGATATACAAGTTCAGGCAGACTCTTGCTTTATCTCTCATCAACCCCAGGATCAGCTGATCCAGTCAGGAAGGGATGAGCACATCCAACCATCTACCTCCTTTCCGTTTCATTCCAGAACTCATAACAGAGATTCCAACCAAACATACGACATTCCAATGAACACAGCTCTGCTAGCTTTTTGTTAGAGTAGCCACAGGGAAAATGAACCTGGTATTTTGAGTCTGAGGTTTACTCAGACTTGTGCACACTGGAAACTGCTACACAATGCTCCACACTGTCACACAGCTCCTGTACAGACCTATTAGTATTCCACAGACTGTCTTTTAATAGCAAAAATACTGTCAAGAGGATAACACTAATGCACATCTATACTATAAGGACATCAAGATCCAAAACTTGTAACTTGTGTAATCTGGTATACAGCCCATCAAGCACAGCACTTTGCACTCAATTGCTTTGGCTAACAAACCTGAAAATTTTCAAGATTATAAATACACGTACACGACCTCCACATGCAAACAAACATGAATAAGTGTATTTTTTTTCAGTGTGGACCCCTCACAAAATATACTGCAGCACTTCTTGGCTAGACAAAAAGAATACAGATGACACAAAATTGTATTTTCATATACAACTCACTTGGCAAACCATTTATTCACTACCTGGAAAAGGCTGTGCAAATGATGTGATCTGTATTAGTTTGTTAATGTCAAAGCCCTGAACCTCAATCAATTTTATAAAGACTCTGAATAAGAACTGAGATACTTCTGCTTTTAGAATCCAACGTCCCTTGACTTGCCAGAGCTACTAAGACTGGACTCACCTGTTCAAACATTTCAAAGCCAGCAATTGCCTCCTCCCTCCCGGAGTGTATGCAGCTGGGACTCAGTGTGATCATGATTTGCCTTTCAAGGTGTTCTGCAGGTACATCACTCAAGATCAAACTAAAGTTGTTCAAAAACCACCTCCATCATGCAAGAGGCAAGGATAAATCCCTATCAAAAAGTTAACACACAGCTTCTAAAGCAATGTGTTATAAGCTAAGTACTCATTAAATTCCTCCATAAAGTACCAGGAAAAACTTGCACTTAATCCATGTGAGGAATCTTCAGAGTAAATGGTGGACCTCAACAACAGGCAGTTACAACACAGCTCCCAGCACTCTTCCATTGCTAGAAGCAACAGACAACCTGCACCCAGCACATGAATTTATGAATCCCAGTGCACAGGGAGTGCCTGGACCCAGTTCCAACTCCTCTATTAAAACCCCCAGGACCACCCATCAACAGCCCAGCAGACCACTATGGAAAACAAAGAGAGCAAGAACACATAGGGCTAGACTTTGTCAAGGCTTTAGCAACCATCATGGCCAAATTTCTGCCATAAGCCCTTTTGCAGGTTATTCTCCACAAACTCCTGCATTGGCAGCTATAGCTTGTGCAAGTACATCCATACTGCTTTTATATTCCATCCATTGTTTACAACTTCATTTGTAGATTGTCCATTGGAAGAAAAACTGCTCAAAGTCTGCTTTCCTCTACAACTGTAAGGCGCTCAACCCACCAACGAGGGAAACAGTAACACAGTATACAAGCTTTGGATCCATGCTGCAGAATTTCCAGGTGCCTTCAGGCAGTATCTACTGAGAAACGTATTCTGAGGGCGTGCTGATGACAAAAAACCCATAGAGATCCTACTCCTTTTTCTGCAGTACAAAGCAACAACCCCCAGCACAGTCACAGTATATATATGTTTTTACTAGAAATTCCTTCCATCCCACTCAGAGCAGTATATGTGCTTCTACAGAGTACAGTCTAAAGCTACGCTACTTCTGACCCAATTCCCCCCCCTTGAAAAATGGGAAAAGCAGCTTCCTAATGTAAATACAGCCACATGCTACCTCCCATTGCACCTGCTTTAGCAACGATATAAAAGAGTAACATTTGAGCTACGATTTTAACACTTCATCCATAATTGTATTTAATTTCTCTCTGTCCAGTTAAAATAACACCCAATCCATCAACTTCACACCACCAACTAGCTACACTTCTTCCTGTCAAGTCCATCCAGACAAACACTGCATGCTTCCACCAGCATCTGTTCACACCATTTTCATACAAGGTAATTTTTTCATTCCACCACACTTTCTCTCTGTATGCTTGGCTACCATGACCAGCTCTTTCACATCAGAGATTTTCACTTTTTGGGTTTTCACTTTTCGAGCCCTTTAGAACCCATCTCACATAGTTTATCATGTAATACTCTGCAGTGCCTTTACACTCCCACCTAAAAGGTCATGTCACTTGCAGACTTTTTCAAATGCCTTCCTTCTGAAGAAAAACACTCTCCCTGTAACTTTCCTCTGCCCTTTTCCTATGGCTTCAGCTGGATCCAAGGCCCGTGCTGAATACAGTGCAGCTGCATGACCTCAGCTCTGACTTCTGAAGTAGCTGCTACATTCTAAGACGCCGCACGGTAAAGTCACGCCAAGATAAGAAAGGTGGAGCTGCAGAGTGGGTAACATTTTTGAGACACAGACCATCAGCAGCAGTCAGGAGTTAAAATGCAAACATGAAAAGGTGTAAGTTAAAAAAAAAATCAAAAATAGGGAGCCGGAATATAGCAACTCTAGAGCAGCAGAGGCTGACCCTTCCCCTCCTAAGGGATGTCTGCATGGCTGCCTGGTGTGTTAGCAGGGGGAGGGAGCAGATGAATGCTTAGGCCAGCAGCTCATTAAAGCCTCACTGTTCCTTTTGTGCATGCTAGCCAGTAACTGTTTAACATTTTTACACTGTATGTACCCTGCCCACACTATTTCTTTGCACACAGCAGAAGTGCCATAAATGACACAGTGGATCAACCTATTATTACTGGAAAGCCAAACTGCTGTCCTTTCCTCCCCTCGAAATTCCTCTTCTGCATTTTTGTCACACTTCCTACTAGAGCTCAAACAGCTGGTAAACTGCAATCACTACGTATCACAATGATTCAAATTATCTCATTGCTTTGCATATTCCACCCACCTGCTCACCCTAATTGGCTCTCATTATGCATTCAGATTACAGTCTCTGCTGAGGGGCAAACTTTGTTACAGCGACATACGCAACAAGGTTTGACCGAGGCCGCAGCTCGCTCATGCAGCAAGTGCCTGTGCCCTCAGCACAATAAACACTGCACGCTCCCACTGCTTTACACTGTTTGCTGTTCCCCTTTGCTTTGCCCATACAAGTGTTCGGAGAAGGGCGAGGTAAATCAGATAACTGGAATGATCAGCGAACGCTCGTTCTTTTCCTCGGAGTTATCTGGAGCCCGAAGCACCGGGCAGCCGGGGGACGGCGCGGCCCATGAGCAGCCTGGGCTGGGCAGGGCTGAACTGGGCTGGGCTGCGGCAGGCCCCGAGGCCTCCCGGGGCCGGCACCCGGGGCACGCACCGGGGCACCGCGGCGTTACCGGCGGGAGACGAGCAGCACCTCCCGCTGCACGGGCTGCGTGCGGTCGCTCCCGCAGCGAACCGGGCTGGGCAGCGAGCGGCCCTGGCACGGGGTGCCGGTGCCCGGCGAGGCCCCT
>VYXF01012756.1:343431-358829 GCA_013397295.1 Polioptila caerulea | reverse complement strand
CTCGCCACCGGGGGGAAGGTGCCCGAGGGGTCCGTGGGGGTCTCCTAGAGAGCCGAGGGAGCAGGGTGCGGCGGGGCTCCGGGAGGGCACTGAGGGGCGGCTGTGGCTCCGTGCCCCGGCTAGCCCTGGTGCACGCTGTCGCTGACAGGATGAAGCTGCGACAGGTCTCCGACTTGAGTGACTTCAGCCGAGGCCACTGGCTGCGGGAGTTGCTGTGCCGCGGAGGAGAGCCCAGCCACGTCCAGTCCAGCCCCGACGGGCAGCATCTCCTGCTCCTGCAGAAGAGCCGGCCGCCCACCCTGCCGCGGGTGGTGGCTTTCCAGCGCCACAGCATCGCTGGAGCCGACCTGGAGAGGAGCTGGCAGCCGCCCCAGCCAGCCCCGGTGGGACTGCTCTTCCTGCAGAGCCCTGTGGTACTGGGCTCCTGGGTACTCGCCGTGGTGTGGGAACATGGCCGGACCGAGGTGTGGCACTTTGTGGTGGCCGTGGGCTGGCAGCTGCTGCAGACACTGGAGCTCTGCCAGGGTGCCCGGGCACGAGTTGTCTCCGTGTGCAGCCAGGGAGCCAGCCTGGTGTGGTGTGAGGAGAGGCCGCCGCTGGGTGCCCACTCGGACATGAGCAAGTGTGCCTTCAGGTTCTGTGTCTGTGCCCGTGCTCTGGAGGTGGGGGAGCAAGGCGTGCGGCTGGGCACTGTGAGGATGGTCCTGCACAACAGCCCCGAGTACCAGGTCCTGGCCTCCCCCCAACACGTCTTCCTAGTGCCTGCTGCTGCCGGCTTTGCTACCACTTCCACGTTCCTCCTCATCTGGCATCCAGAGAAGGCAGAGTTCACCATCACAGCCCCCTCTGCAGGCTTCATCCACAGCAAGGTGCTGCGCTCCAGCAGCGAGTCAGACTTCAGGAAGCTCCTGCTGGGTTCCGTGGGCCTTCTCTCAGGTTTTGTGCCTCTGGACATTCACACATCCACTGTGTCCAACAGTGGGGGTCTGCTGCTGGTGAGTACAAAGGGTTCTGTGAGTGTCGTGGAGCCAGATGGGACACAGAGGCATATCTTTGACCTGGAGGGAGGCCCCCTGACCCAAGGGAGTCTGGTCCAGCTGAAGACCTTTGGCAGCATCCTGGCCTGTGTGCTCGCTGGAGTACTGTACCTTGTTGACCAGAACAGTGGAAGACTTATAGAAAAGGAAGTCCTGAGTATGAAAGAGGTGCATTTCTTAGAGTCCCAGGGAGAGGAGGGCAATATCCAGCTCCTCAGTCAGACTGGCATCTACAGCTTTAGCTTTTCCAAACCTGAGGACAGCAGCAGACCCGAGCCATGCCTGGTAGAGATGGTGTTTGAGGAGGCCTGCAGATATTACCAGAGGAGGAGCCTTAGCAGCTCCAAGCTGACAGTGGAGAAGTTGAAGAAAGGTGGTACATTCCAAGCTCCCGTGGTCCTCGCTGCCATCCTGCAGCACAGCCTCGAACAGAAGCAGAAGCCAGCCCGAGGCCTGCAAGACACTTACGCCAAGCTGTTGAGCACAATGAGCCTGGAGCTGCAGAGCTACATGAGTCTGGAGCTCCTCAAGGCTTGTGTGGTGTGTGCCCCAGAGAGTGAGGTGGAAAGCTACTGCAAGGAGCTGGTGGAGCAGGAGGTCAGCCGCATTCTGCAGTCTGACATGGACAAGGACAACTTGGCCTATCTGAACTCTGTCTTTGCCTCCTTCCCCAAGGCTGCCTGGAAGGCCATAAGGAGCTGCCTGCAGCTGCAGCAGAATGGGGATGGCCTCTTGGTAGCCAGGGCCACCCCAGAGATATGGAAGAAGGTCCTGTGTCAGCCACAGCTGGAGGAAGTGGGTCAGAATGGGATGGTCCCACTCTTTGAGCTCATTTGCACCTCCTTCCTGAAGTTCAAACCCAAGTGGTTGCCCAGTTTTGTGGAGCTGACCCAGCAGTACGTTAGCAGCTCTTGGTCATACAGCAGCAAGGAGGGCCCAGAGGGCCGGGTGCCACTGTACAAGAGAGCACTGGGAGTGCTGGCCCAAAAGAACAAACACGGAGAGGCAGATGATGAGATGGAGCTGGAGCTGCTGCTCTGCAGCAAGAGGCCTAAGGCTGTGCTGCAAGCTCTGCACCTTCTCATCCATCTGAAGCAGTGGCAGCGAGTGGTGGAGGTGGCAGAGAAGTTCTCCAAACTCAGCCCCTTGCTTAACAAGGAGATATTTGTCACACTGCTGGCTGAGTTTGCCCAGCACCGGGAGCTGGACCCTTACCTGGACAGGCTGTGGCCGCTGTGCCCTGCTGAGCTCACCGCCTCAGACATCCTCACCATGGTCCTGCAGCACCTCCCTCATGCCCAGGAGGACCCAGTGCCTTTCTCCAGCGAGGGGACCCCACTGACTGTGGGCTTGCTTAAGCCACTGCTGCAAAGGGTTGTGCAGCGTCCCAGTGTCCAGGAGGAGATGTACTCAGATGCCCTGCAGAGCATCACCTTCCCCCCTCCCACCCCACCCCGAGAGTACAAAATCCCCTCAAAAGCAGTGGCTGATGATGTTCCTCAGCCATCCATGGCAAGGACTTCCTCGCCCTCAGCACTGCTACAGGATGACAGTGTGTGAAGGGAGGAAGGACAATGTGATCCCAAACCTGGGTGCACAAGGAAGGGAAATCCCACCTGCGTTGGCAGTACAGAAGCCTGCTCCTTTCTGAAGCATCCCTGCAGCAGCATCTCGAAGAGCCTGTTGGGTGGCTGGGGTTGGGGGATCTCCTCTGAGCCAGGGCAGGCTTTCTGGTTATTACTAGCAAGTGCAATTGTGTATGTGCCAGTGGAGGAGCAAATGCCAGGTGCATTTGCAGATGAAAACACTGGCTGCACTACAGGACTACAGAACTGCTCCCTGCCCAAAGCACTTTGTTTTCGGTTTTGTTTGGCTCCTTTTTAACTCCACTTCTACTTCACTGATCCTCTAGTAGTGGTGGTGGAGTGGTAGGAAGGGATGCACAGTCTTTCCCCCCATTCTCTGCTCATTGAGTTGGGTGGTACCTCCAAGCTCTGCCTGTGAGAAATGGGGCATGTTTCTTGCAGCTGGGTCACTGAGTCCTGCTGCCTTGGGCTCAGGCAGATGCTCAATGCCAGTGTGGCACAGCTCCATGGCACTGGGGGTCCCAGCACACACGCTGGCAGTTGCAGCACTCCACACATTGCCTCGCTACAATTCCTCTGGGATCAGTCTTGTAGCTGTGACTGATTGCAGCTACTTAGCTGAAAAGAGCAGCCTAATTCCCTTATCTCTCTGTCCCAGACAGTACCCAAACTCTCTTCTGAGCTGAGAAGCTTGCAGCAGCCTGTGTGAGCTTGGGGTTGGCCCTGCCTTTCCCTTTCCTTTGTGGAAGCTTAGATTATGCTGCAGGACACCCGAGCCCTCTGTTCCCATCTCCTCTACCTTTGCCCTTTGCATACAAAGGGGCTTTGTCAGGGTTGTCTGGCTCATATTGTGCCTGTGTTTGCAAAATCAATGTAACTTGAGAGCAGTTTGTGCAGGAAGATCCAGATTCCAGCCTCTCTCAGGTGCCCAGTGCCTGGCCCCTCCACCAGGAGGGAGACCCTGGCTGTGGCTTTGCCCCTGCATTCTGGGCTCTGGTGTAAAGGAGCTGTCTGTTGCCTTGTTGGGCTGCGGGAGATTCACCGGCATTAAACCTCTTGAGAGTGGTCTTAAGTGTGGAAGACAGACTCCTTTTAAAAATAAAGGTTCCTAAAGCACTGCTGAGGTGGTGGTGGATGTTATGAGGGTACACACCCTCAGGAGGAGGGCCATCTTGTTTTGCCTCTGGTGAAAAGTGGCCAGGCTCATCTCTCTGGTGCTGCCCAGCATGGCTCACAACAGGTACAGCTGGGCTTGGAGAGGATGCCCAGACAGCCCATTCCCTCTGTGGGACTCAGCTGCCTACCACTGTGAAGCCATGGAGGCAGGAGTCTGCACAGGCAGGCTGGAGCATGTGTGCCACAGGGAAGGGCCATCCAGGCTGTGCTGCCAGGCAGTGTCAGAGCTGCTATTGGAGAGATTATTGTTTGTGAAACCACTGTAAAGATGTGGCAGGGTCTCCCCCAGAGAAGGGCTTGGCTGTGGAAAGTCCCTGTGGTGGAAAAAGGCCTGGCAAAGAGGAAGAGGAACTGTGCAACAGTTCCCTAGAGTCTGGCTGGTTATTGATGAGACCTTCCTTGGGGGGGCCTTGTACTGTGGCCATGGGGCACTGTGAGTGTCCCTCTCACTCTGGCAGCTGCCATGCATGTGAGTGGAGGGAGCATGGCCTGAAAGGAGAGCTGGTGGCATCTGCTGTGGGCATTTTGTAATGAGCTGTCCTTGCCTGCGCTCCAGGCAGCTGCTGGCCTTGCCTGATGCTGGTGTCACCCACCTCCCAGGGCTGCTTGGGAGGAGGATGGTGGGTGGACCCCAGCAGCTCTTAGAGCCATGGCTCCAGGGACTGGAACACTGCCCTGGACGTGCACTGAGAGCTGCTGAGAGCAAGCCCCACACCTTGGCAAAGGCTGTGGAATCATTTGGGGAGGACGTCCTCATTGCCAGGGCTGGGCTTGGGTGCAGGTGGCCACAGTGACACAGGGAATGAGGGTCAAGTTCCCTGCCTTCCAGCACTGGCTCTGCAGAGAAAGCAGAGCAGGGAAGAAGCAATGCCCACAAAGCCAGAAAGAGGAAGCTGAAGCCAGCAGCAGTCCTGTGTGAGTTGGCGTCCCCGAGGCACAGCAAGGGAAGAGGAAGTGGGAAACATGATGCAGTAGGAACAGCCTGAGACTTGGGGGCAGAAGCCTCCATGTATGGGCCCTAGACAAACAGGAAGTCAGGATTCTGGAGGCTGAGGGTCCAGGGCAGAGGAAAACAAGACAAAACTGAGCTGGATGCTTTCCAGGGGGTGGCTGGATATCTCACTCCAAGAACCAGGAAGGGTGGGCATCCCTGGGGGCAGCGGGGGCCAAACCAATCTGAAGGACAGATTCAGCTGACTGATAGACAAGCACAGGGCTCTCTCTGCAGTCAGACTCTGCTGGGGGTGACAGCAGGAGGTAAGGCTGGTGCAGCTTCAGATAAAGCCCAAAGGTAAAACTAGCAATAAGATCTGAAGGCAAGTGGAAATAGCAATAAAAAGAGATGCACATAGTGGAGGGGGAGCTGGCCAGCATGGCCCTCTCACTCTGCTCCCGAGAAACTTGGACTTTGCAACAAAGGAAATGAGTCAAGCTGCTCACGTATATCCCCTGTGCCTGACATGGCTTCCGGGATGGTCCCTGCACTTGCACCAAGGAGCAGCACAAAACAATACCTGAGCTTGCCCCAAGGCTCTAGACCAAGTCACCCTCGGTTTATCTGTGCATGCAGCTCTTTCTGTGCAGAGCATGGGGCGTGCAGGGGTGGCACAGGAAGTACCCATGCCACCCTATCTTGCAGAGGGAAGGAGGTGTGGGCTGCAGGCACCCCAGAAACTCACTGGAAATCCACAGATGGTACTTACTAGGGTTGCCAGAGGGAAGTGCTCATGTGCTGGGGACAGCTTGGGATGGCACTTCATGGACAGGAGGTTCCTTATGTGGCTTTTCCCAGGCACAGAACCTGGCACTGGCACAGTCAGAGGTGCACGGGGCTGCCCAGAGAGGGGAAGTCTTTGGTGACACTGAGCAGTGATCCTGTATCAACCCACAGGCTGGCTCTGGGAGCACCAGAAAGAGCAGAAAGAACCCCCTGGTCCCAGGCCAGGTCCTCAGCTTGTGCCAGCAGAGGGGAACACTCCAGCCCCTAGCCCTGCATACTTCTTTCACTGCTAGGCCTGAGGAGCACAGTCACATCCCACAGTGCACACAAACACACCATTTATTGTTTGACACCAAAAATTACAGCCTTGGAAAGAAGCAGGCTCCCTGCAAAAATAAATAGTCACATTTTTCAAGTGAGGGAGTCTGTCCATTTCCTCCTCCACCTGTGGGTGATGGGGGCTAATGCCCTGTGGAAGGCCTGGGGATTTTGTAGGAGTGGAATGTTGGTGGCCTGCAAAACCAAGGTCACATATGTCACCCCCAGCCACAGAGGGGAGCAAGGGACAGCACAGGATGCACTAGGATGGTCAAATATCATCCCACTGCTATCACCCAGCCCCACAGGACACAGGGTATGGAGACAGCTTCCCCAAATCCCCCCAGCTAGGGAGACTGGGACCAGAAGCACCTCCAGACTTAGGAGTGTGAGAAGATGACAGAGGACACCACAACTGCGTGCACTACAGAAGTCCCATCCTCCCAGCCATCCCCTGGTACCAGCACACTCCTTGGTCTGCACTCACCCTGGTCCCCACCCCACTGTACTACACGGGATGCCCCCCACCCCACACAGGAACCTGGCAGTGTAAGTAGCTTACATCTCAAAGTCTTCATTCCTAGAGGGGAGAAAAAAGAGGGAACAGTGTTAGTGGGGTAAGAAGATGCCTTGTGGGACAGCCCAGCATCTCATGGTGGGACAAGGTCTCCCATGGGTCACAAAAGGAGAGCACGTGGGTGCTGTGGTCCCTTCCATCCTGGCTGCCTGATCTGAACAGACAGCACAGGCTCTTAAGGCCCCCAGAGCACCAGTGCTCCTTCCCCAGATGGGCAGAGCAGGGCCCCACACGCAGCAGCACCCAGCTCCCTATGCCTCAGCCTCTGCTCCCTGAGGTTCCTGGGCAGCTGGCCCCATGTCTCCAGCCAGCTCAGAGGGCAGGCAGGAGCTGGGGAACCCCCAGCACACAGCAGCTGCACCACAGGGCCACAGTGTGGACCTCAGGAGTTGGAAATCCAACCAGAAACTGCTCACTACCCTGAGGGGTCAGTGCCTGTGCTGGTGGTGGAGCTGTGGGGCAGAGTGTCCCAGAGGGCTGGGGGCAGCCCCAGGACAGTGGTGGCCACAGGCCTGTGAGCAAGCACTGTCCCCTCGTGGCAATGCCACCAACCACGCAGCACGCTGCATTCTGCACAGCAGCCAGCTGTGCTGCCATGCCAGTGCTCCAGCACAAAAATGATGCAAAACAGAGCAAGTCAGGTGGTGGGCTCGAGCCAGGCTGGAGCTGCAGTTCTGCCAGGCTCCTTCCTCCAAAAGGGACGTTTGTCTGCCTGAACAGGAGGTTCAGAGCAGGCAGAAAAAAGCTCCAGAAATCCTCAGAGGCTGAGGGCCCCAAGCCACCTCTCAGATTCTCCCCAGCCCACGTTACTTTGCATGAACCCCACAGGCTACCACAGGACATGAAAGGACGGGTGGCAGGGGGACCCCAACCCAGTGTAGTCACAGGGGGTGGGGCTGCTCCTCACCTGTACACATCAGCAATATCCATGCGGCGGTAAAACTTGGCAAGTCTGACAGCCAGGATGATGCTGGGCAGCAGGAACAAGGTGCACCAGCCCAGGCTGAACCAGAAGGCATTCTGAATAGGGTGGAGGAAGAGCCATTAGGTCCAGAGAGCAACTAGGAGAGGAGCATTGCTTTCACTTCCAGCACTCCCCTGTGAGCACCCACTCCTCAGAGACTGGCCTTTCCTCAGCCACAGCAGTTTGCTGGGCAGAAGCTGAGCACTGCTTCCTGTGCATGCCCTGATCCCCCCCTGCATCCCTCATCCTGAGCATGAGGAGGACAAGAGGACCCCAGTGCTGCCCCAGACACGTGTATCACTCTACACACGGCTGCCCCACTCACCACAGAGTCCATGATATAGTCACAGCCAATGACCTCCACATTATCCAAGGACTGAGCTATGGGCTTGCAACGTGCCACATCTTCTGTCACCTGGGGACATGGTGAGGACAGCATATGTCAGCATCCACCAAGCCCTGCAGCTCATTCTCCCCTTCTCTACCTCAATGAAGAAGGCTCAGCTTACCCTGCTCTTGGCCCATGAAATGTAGGTCTCAAAGAAATCCAAGAGCTGCTCCAGGAAGGCCCAAGTCTCCTGGAGGGGCAAGCACAGACTGGAGATGTTGCACCACCAGCCCCCTCCATGCCCCATGTCCCCTCCATGTCAGGATCAGGGGATCTCAGACCACCTCAGCCCAGCAGCAATAGGGCTGAATGCTTCACCCCATGCCAGTCCCTTGCCAGGGATGCCATAAGGGAAGGGGGCACCCAGGGGTGCAGGAAACACCCAGGGAAGGGGAGCAGGATGAGCAGGCAGACAAGGTTTGGCTTCCCTGTATAGAAGGAGGTCCTGGTAAGGGGGTCTGGTCTGCAGGGCAAGGCAAGCTCACATTCTTGATGATGTTTGGTGTCTCCCTCTCCAGGAACTCCTGGGTTTTGCTGGCTTTGTCCAGCGCATCTGCCGTCTGGCCCTAAGGTGAAAGGTGCTCTCAGCAGTGTGCTCTAAGTGGGGTCTTTACACTTCCTCAACCCTGCAGGGCAGCAATCTCTGGGGCACAGCCTCTCGGAGCTGTGGTGTTCCCAGCAGTCACACGCTGGTAGTGCCGAGTACCTCAGGTGGAGGGAGGCTGTGCCTGGCAGGGTCCATGGCCTCCCTCCCTCTACCCCATGAACAGCCCCTGCTGCACATGAAGAGTCCCACAACAGCCCCCCAGACTGCAGGTTGGCCCCACCACCTCCACTGCAGGACCTCGAGGGTGCTTTGCAGGGTGCCTGGGACTGGCATGCACTCCCCTTGTGCAGCTTACCTCTAGCTGGGCAGCCCCACTCTGCACTGAGTGGATGTTCTCCTTCAGACTTTGCTGGGGATGGAAGAAGGGGGGTCAGAGGTGCAGACCCCACCGCTCAGACAAGACCCCACCAGCAGACTCTGAGCTCTAGGGAAGCCCAACCCAGCATCCCCAGGACACGCCCCAGCATCGCTCACCAGTGGCCCAGAGAAGCTTGCCTGCATCTCCTTTTCCAGCCCCCTCAGTTCTTCAGCATTATCTTCCAGGTCCTTCTTCACGTCCGTGCCCTGGAAGAGCCGCAGTCAGCAGTGCCCAGCTCTGTGCCTCACCACAGCCAGCTGATGGGCCAGGCTGGGGAAAAGAGCCAGGCAAGAGTAAAGGGCCTCCCCTCAACACCCAGGCAGGCACAGAGGAGCCCTGCAACCAGTGGCCTTGGGGACAGGGTGGCTATGGCCCTGGGGTGTCAGGGTGTCTCACCACTTTTTCTGCCAGCTGCTCCAACTCTGCAGCCAGATCCAGGAGGCTTCCCTGTGTCATATTCTGATCCAACTGGAAAAGGCAGAGACAGAGCCATGAGAATGAGGAATAGGGTTCACAAGGGGAGCTATACCCCTTCTTTGTGGGACAGAGTGGAGCCAGGGCCTTCTGGGCAGCAGATGTGCCTTGTTACCCTGACGGGTTACACAGATGGCAGAGGACTCCCACAGCAGCAAAAAGGAGAGAGCAGCTGAGAGACCTCCTCAACCCACACCCAACCCCCCCAATCCCAAAACCAGGCTACACCCAGCACACCTGCTCCAGGGTGAGGGTGAAGCTGGGGGGCTGTCCGGCCCGACTGGCATCCAGCAGCAGGTCTTTCTGGTTCTGGCTGAGCAGGGAGATGGGGCTTAGGGTGAGGTTCATCTTCTCAAAAGCTGTGGAGATGTTTCCTGTGTACTGCCAGAGCAAAGGGGGCCGTGATGGGACATGTACTGGCCCCTCACTGTTCCCTCAGCCCTTGGTCTGGATCTCTGCTCTCAAGACCCTGGCACGCTCACCTGGCTGATATTCAAGAGTTCATCCAGGGACATGCTCTGGTCCAAGTGCAGAGTTTGCCACAGGGAGGCATCTTGGTGGCACTGCCTGCAGGGTGGGGGCATGTGGTTGAAAACAGGGCAGGCAAGGGCCACCCCCTCCCAGGAGCATGTCCTCACCTGTGCAGGTAGGTTGCACCTTGCTCCTTCCCTGCTATCAGTGCCTACCCACAGCCTGGGAAGGTAGGGCAAACTGCCCTGCTCCTGGAGAGCATCTGAGGGCAGTGAGGAGCTCTACCCCCACCAATAACACAGTGCAAGGGCTGGGACCCACCTGTATATCTCTGAGAAGTTTGCTGTGTCACCCTTCAGACACAGCAGCTCAGAGAGATTGAAGTTAGGGATCACGCCAGGAGTGTCCAGGAGCTAAGAGCAAGGAAAGAGATGGAGAAACTAGACATAGTGCAGGGCAGGACACCTTGGGAGAGCATCCCAAATGGCTAGTGCTGCCTCTGCTCCACCAACAGCCCTCATTTAGGAAGCAGTAGCTCCAGGCAGGGCTGTTTCCCCACAGCAAGCTTACCTGGAAGAGCTGCTGGTTGTGCCAGGACTCACAGATGAACATGTAAATGTTCCCCCCCAGCACGAAGACAATCATCACCAACAGCATGAGCAGCCAGTAGAAGATGAAAGTGAAGCCAACCCCTCTGCCAGGACAGAAATGCCATCAGCACTGGCAGCCTTGTGGCCCAGCACTGATGCTGGCATTGCCTCCAGCTCACAGAGCCCAGGGGCTGCACACCCCTCACCCCCACAGTTGTGGCAACACCACCCTTCCTGCAAGCTCATCTCTGTTCTGCCTTCAGACCCCAGAGCATGACCAGGCTCTAGCCTGGAGCTTGGATTCCAGAATAGCTTCCCACAGCTTTGCAAGGCAGCACTCCCCCACAGAGCTGCAGGACCCACACACACCCTGCCAGCCCTGGCCGCCACGGGGCAAACAGGCTCCCCTCGAGTGCCTCTCACCAGCACCACGTTTGACCTTCAATTTAGCACCTGCACAGGGAGTTGCCATGGGGCAGACCATTAAGCTGCAGTGATAGGATGGTTTAGGAGCTCGGGCATTCCCAGGGCGGCCCTGCCCACCCATCCCACTGCTCCCACACACGGCCTTGGCAGCCAACTGAGCCTCACGCCATGAAGAAGTTCCCGCCAGCGTTGGAGAGGCTGCTGCGCTGTGTGGGCAGCACACCTTCCTTCAGCCCCAGGGGCCCCAGCAGCAGCCCAAAAAGGTTGCAGAGGACCACCAGCAGCACTGTGCAGCACAGGAGGGCACACACGATCAACCTGGGGCATAACAAAGGGCCGGAGTCAGGTAGCAGAAGCTGGGACCTGCAGCCCATTGGCTGCCTTCGTGGGGAGGAAAAAAGGTCCCAGACACCACAGCAGGGAAGGGACATGTGTGTCTGCAAGGCACAGCTCTGACTACCCTGCACCCACAACCCTACCACCCAGCAAGCCCCCACCTCCAGCAACCGCAGGAGCCTCAGAACTCTCCAATGAATGGAGCAGGGCCGCAGCCCCTCGCCCACCTGAGCCCATCCCAGGCGATGATCGGCTCCCTGTATTCCTCCAGCACTGATGTGATATTGCTCACAAAGGCCCCAACTTTCTCCTCCACATCCAGGAGCGGCAGCTCTCCCTGCAACCTTCTGATCTCCTGCCTGATGAGGCTCAGCTGCTCCTGGCTCTCTGCAAGGAATGGGGACACGCTGACATTGCAAGCTGCTGCCCAGGTCCTGCAGGGCAGTGGGGGCTCAGAAAGGATAGGAAAAGGGCAGTCATGGCCAAGGATGACATTGGCATGATGGCACCTGGGGCCAGCCAGGGCTGCAGGGAAGGACTCCAGGAAAGAATGGCTTGAGAAGGGAGGAGGGAACCCTAGAAGAGGGAGAAGTCAGCACACAAAGCCCTGCTTACTTGCCACCACTTCCTGGGACTGCTCTTGCACCTTGTCAAAGGTCCTGTCCAGCGTTCTGTTGACCTGCATCCAGGGGAGCACAGCATGAAAGTCACACCCCTGCCTGTAATCCAGGGCTGAGCAGTACATGCCCTTGTCCCCAGATCCTAGTAGCACAGGGCAGCCAGGCTCCCCACAGCACCCAGTCTACCCTACCAGTGTGCAGGGATGGTTGGGACAGCAAGCAGACCTCTGGCCAGCCCTTCCCTCCGTATCACACACTGAACTCTGAGAGCTCTGACAGAGCTCTTCCCAACCCATTCCCCATCAGCACAGCCCCAGCAGCTGCAGGAGAACCCAGCTTTGTGCCTGGGTGAACGGGACACCCCCTTACCTCCTCTAAATCAGTCTCTATGTTTGAGTCAGAGACCTCACGCAGTGCCTCCAGCTGCTGCTCCACACCTGGGATCTGTGGGGAAGAGCCTGGGGTGATGGAGCTGTGGGGGCTGGGGCAGGGGCTGCTGGGGCCCCTCACCTGCCCCTTGCCCCTCCTCACCGTGCTGAAGTTGGCGGCGAAGGCGAGCCCGTCCAGGGACACTCGGCTGCAGGGAGGGCCGCAGTTCTGCAGGGTGTGGTTGAGCCCGTCCCGCAGGCTGACCAGCCGCCGGCTGTAGTTGCTCTGCAGCTCCTCGAGGTCTGAGCGAATGAGGGCAAGGTTGCCAAAGGTGTCCTTCAGTGTCTCCATCCCTGGGAAGATAGCGGGGAGCTCAGGGCCTCATCCTGCCAGTGTGGCAGGGACTCGTTTTCACCCAGCTGAACCTCATGAACCCATGAAAAAATGCAGCATAGGGGCACCCCCAAAGTCATGGCACTTGCCCCAGGGTGTGGTTGGGAGGCCAAAGGGATCCACCTCTAAGGGAGTCTTATCCAAACATGCACCTACCCCATCTCTTGGTTCCAGCATCCCCCTGAGTCCCTTGCCAGCCTCCCAGGGATGGGGCCAGTACCTTGCAAGAGGCTCTGGAGAGATCCCAGAGCCCCATCCATGCTGCTCCTGATGTGCGAGGTGATCATACCACCCAGATTGGGCCCAATGTCTGCAGAGATGGGAGAGGTGGTGTCAATGACAGGATCCCTGCAAGGTCCTGGGGCTTGCAGGAAAGCTGGTGAACTGACACCACCAGCACCTCTCCCTCACCCACCCCTCAGGTGGGGGGCAGTGGGGATATCCCCATCCTCCCACCACCTGCACCACCCTTCCCAGAGAGGTGCCTAATAGGGGAAAAGCAGCGACTGGAGCACAGCTGGAGCCTCCAGATCCAGTTCCTCTAGACATCCCCATAAGAACCAGCCCAGTGGCCCACAGGGTCAGCAACCACTCACAGGGCAGAAAGATAAACTACCCAACACCCCCACTGCCCAAGAACCCCCATCCCTGGAGCAGCTCGCCACAGGGCCATGGGGATGCTCCAGCCCCTCCCATCGCACACCCTCACCCTGGAGGCTGCGGTTGGCGTAGTCCAGCGGGACATCGCTCCTGTTGATGATAAAATCGACTTGCTGTAGGGACAGAGATGTGGTGTCAGTGAGGGTGGGGACCTTTCTCTGTTGCTGTTCCCCAGGGGGCTATTTGGGCTGCTTCTCCCGCCTGGCCCCTTGCCCCAAGACGTGGCAGGGGGACCATGCGTGCCTGGGGGATGGAGGCCAGGTAGGTGTGGATGTCGTCCAGAGTGTTGTTCACATTGGGGAAGGTGGTCTTCACAGCCTGGGAGAAGCGAGCATTGCTGATGAGGGCACAGATACCACCGGCCCTACAAGGCAAGGGTGGCAGGGTCAGCATGTGGAGAGCTCAGTCCCCCAGTAACCTCCAAATCCACCCACACAGACCCCAGCCTGCGGGGTCTGGAGCACACCAGTGACCCCTGCTTCCAGTGCATCCCAGCAAGTGCCCTGCGCTGAGGAACCAGAGGGGAGGGACGCAGGAAACTGAGGCACGGGGGAGCCCGGTGCACCGTGGGGAAGCTGTCGGGAAAGGTCTCCGCGGTGCCGGTGCGCAGCCCCCCGGGGCCGGCTCCCCACCGCCGCCGCTTCCTCTCCTTTGTCCCGCCGTGCCGGGATCTACTCGTGAACAATGGCAGTTTCCTGGCACGGCCGCCAAGCGCCGGCATTTCCAGCCACCCCTGGGCTCCATCCGGAGCCTCCTGGCCCTCGCACTCACAGGAGGAGAGCGGAGAGCAGCAGGACAGAGGCCCAGAGCGCCCGGCGCCGGCAGCCCATCCGCCGGCCCTGCTTCTGGTACATGCGGCCCCCGCAGTTCCCGCAGCAGCGGCAGCAGCAGAAGCAGCATCCCACCAGCGGCACGAGGATGATGAGGAGGACTCCAATGGCCGCGCAGACGAGAAAACCCAGTTCGTAGAGCAGCAGCTGGGATAGGAAGAATGAGAGGCGGCATAACACTGGTGCCCCTGAAAGCTCCTCAGCTCTGCGCACCCCATCCAGACCCAAACAGAAAAAATGGGTTCCCCCAGGGAGCAGAGAATGTCCCCTTGCTGCTGCCCAGCATCCAGGGCTCAGCCTCAGAGCAGCACCCACCAGCATCCCCCAGTCCAGTGGTCTGGAGCTGCCGGCTCCCCACCGCTGCTGCCTGCTTACCTCGTGGATGTCCTTCAGGCTGAACTTGCTCTGGGAGTGCCCAAAATTAATCAGCTCTGTGAGACAAGAAGCACAATGGGCTGTGAGAAGGAGCTGGGCCTTGTGGGGCTCTCCAAGAGGGTCCCAGACCCTGCTCACCCCAGAGAGGCACTCCCAGCCCAAGGCATCCCTTGCAGCTCAGATTAGCGCTGAGTATGGCATTTTCCTCCCTCACAGCTGCCCTCCCCAGCAATTACATCCTGAAGCATTTTTGCACTCAGGAAAAGTGCTGCCAGCCCCCAGGGTCTCAGAACAAGGGGGTTCCTCATCTCAATAGGCACAAAGGACACTGGGATGTCCTCCTGCAACCCAGCCCTACACAGATACCCAAGGGCACTGCCAGTGAAGAATGAGTACTGGGGCAAAGGCCCACTGCCATGCTGCCTCTTTCATTCCCAGGGCTCTCCCTGCCTGTGCCCCATGCCCTCATTACAAGCCTTGAGGGCACATGGGGCCATTGATTGTACCCTGGTGTCTATGTGGCACAAATGTGCCACGCAAACCTTTGCCAGCACACTCATGGTGAGCAAGGATTGAAGCCACTGAAGGAGGAAGCACAAGTGGCAGCAGCCAGAGTGGCATTTCCCTCCGGGATGGCAGCACTTGCCCCATGAATATTGAGCAGCTGCAGGGTCCTGGCATCACCTGTACAAACCTGCAGCTGCTTTGAGACAGAGCTGTGACAGCGACAGGAGCAAGTGCTGGCAAGCAGGGCAGCGCACAGGGAGAGCACACAGTGCTGCCACTGGGACACACTGCTCTTGGTGGCCAGCAAGCACACAGGGCTGCCAGACAGGCAAAGACCTTGTAGGTGGAGTGGAGTTTGTTTTGCACATTTTTGGGGGCCTAGGATTAAGTTACCTGGAGGGAGAACGGGGCAGGAAGCTGCAAGGTGGCACTACCATTAATGCCTGTCCTAGGGCCCAGCTAAGATAGCCCCAGAGCTGTTACAGGACATGAGCAGGACACAGCTGGCAATCCTCGGGATCCCATTCCTGATTACCCCAGCCATATCCCTCCTTAGCCAGTCCCTGGTGTTTAAATGCTGGATGGACAGCCACCACTTCAGGAGGGCTCGTAAAGG
>VYXF01012756.1:323316-336250 GCA_013397295.1 Polioptila caerulea | reverse complement strand
AAATGTACAGGTAGATTGGTTGGGACTGAGTCCACGGGGCGGCGGGGGGGCCGTTACTGCGACGCCTGCGACGTGGGGTTCTCTGACTTGCTCTCCTGGCTGGAGGGCGGTTTGCTGTTCCAGGGGCTGTTGGCCCCCAGTGCCGGCGAGTTGTTGAAGCTGTCCTCGTCGTCGATGCCGTTGGCAGCGTCAAACTGCGTGTTCTCCAGNTCTCATCGGCACAGCCCCTTTCCCCAGCTGTAGGGCCAGTTCCTTATCTCCACTGCAGAACCCGAGCTTGGGCGCTGAGTGGGGCAAACACATCCTCAGTCCCTTGCAGGAGTGCAAAGGGACTCAGGGAAGGCAGCTGGGACACCTCCTCCTTCTTTCCTCCATCACATGGGAAAAACTGGGATGGCTCAGATAGACAGTCCCTGGGGATCTCCCCCTAGCACCTCCCAGGGGCAGGGGCAGAGAACCCTCCCCTCCACCCCAGAGGAGAAAGAGAGAATGGAAACGGGATGCTTACAGGTACCTGACTGGACAGGGCAAAGGTGCTGGCTGGGCTCTTCTTCTTGCTGTTGCTGTTGTTGGTGTTTCCCCCACCGGAGCTCATGGTGCTGCCCCCTGACATTTTCCTTTTCCGGCGCTTGCTGGGCTGCTGCCGTGCTGGCTCGGCTGGTGGAGGATGGAGACATACGTGGTCAGTCCCGACAGGATGAAGCTGGTGCCCCCCAGGCCCTTTTACGCAAATCCTGCTTCTTCAAGGACCACATTCTCCCTCCAGGCTGTATCACCACCCTCCTCACCTCCACAGTTCTGCTCTACTCCCAGACCAGAGGACAGGTGAGGGGGCAGGAACATTTCCATCCCTGCTTTGCTTTCCACAAGCAGCTGGCAGCCCCCAGGCAGGGAGCACTGACTGCCTGCAGCCCTGCTCTGCCCCACTGGGAGGGCAGACCAGCATAGAAAGAAGCCACATACCTGGGTCATCACCCTCAGCCTCATGAAACAAGGCCAAGAACAGCTCTGGGGCTGGGGGAAGCCTGCACCAAGGGCAGAGCCTGAGCAGACAGTCCCAGAGACCCCCAGGCAGCACAGCAGGCAGTGTGAGACTCACCGGGCGGAGCGACCATCCGCTGCCACTTCTGGAAGAGGCAAGTCTTGAGGCAGTCCCGGGGACTGAGGCTGTAGGTCTTGTGCCGTGACATGAGCTCCTGCATTGGTTCTAGGATTACACAGAGCTGCAGAGAGCAGACACACTCTGGGTTAAATTGCAATGCTCTGAGCCCCAGCAAAATGGAGACCACCTAACCCTAACAGCTCTACAGGCAGGCGTCTGTGCTGCAATGACCCAAGCCACGCCGTGAGCTTGTGGGATTTGGCAGACCCACTGCCCCACAGCTCTCTATGGCCCCTCTGCAAGATCCCTTTCACAAAGCCAGCCTTGCAGCCCACCCACATGCCAGGGCAGACAGACATCAGGCAGCTGAGAGTACAAGACATGGCAGAGATGCAGCCCCCCCTCTTCTTGCACACTTACTCGGAGGTAGTTGAGTGTGGAGTTTGAGAGCCCACAGCGTGTGATGTTCTTGGATAACTGGTCCAGCATCTGGGGATCCTGTGCCTAGGAGTGAAAGGGACAGAAGGCTCAGCTGAATCCAGCTTGGGAACAGCCCTCCCGTGCCCTGGCCTGCGATGCGGGACTGGGTTGAGGTCCCCCAATCTGCACAGCAGCCTGAGGAGCTCAGCAGCCCTGTGTCATTCATGCCCAGGGGAGCTCCTGGAGCCATACTCACATGCATGGCAAGGATGCTGCGGGGAATAAGTTCTCGATGCTGGCGGATGCTGAAATGCCACGTCTTTATCCTCATCATGTCATCAAACATGAACTCCAGGTAGAGCCGCCCCTCCACACACACCTGGGCAGGCAGAGCACAGGGTCAGGCACAGGCTGCCCCAGCTTTCCCCAGCCCAGATCCCCTGGGAACCCACTGCTGCACACTGGAAGACTCTCAGAGTGGCTTGGCTCCACCTCTCAGGAGTCTCAGCAGAAGCCATACCCACAGGCCCCATGGGACTGTAGCCACCAAGAGGGCACAAAAAACCAAGGCAGGAGGGGCAGCAGAAGCTGCGGGCGCAGGCAGTACCTGGGTGAACATGGGCTTGCCGTGCTGGGTGACCATGGTGCACTGGTCACAGTCCAGCGAGACAAAGTTGTTGTGGAAGGACTCCTTGGGGTGCTTGAGCACGTAGTAGAGCTCTGTGGCTCCCCCTTCAAAGATGCTGCGGAAGTAACGGGGAATCAGAGTCCGGCCAATTGCTGCAGCAGGAGAAGGAGGAAAATAAGGTCAGTAAGCCCAGCTCAACCAGATGTTCCTTGGAATGTACACAGAGAGGGTCCCCCTCTACCTTCTGGCTGAGCTGGAAACAGCTGAGCTCTGACACCCTACCCACATCCCCCTGAGCATACAACTGTCTCCTACTGAAGGGCAATGCCCTCATGAAGGAGGGCTTAAGCTGGTACTCACTGTATCTCTTTGGTCCATCCTCCAAGCAGAATGTGATTGTTAACATGGCATCATCCTCAAAGAACTCTGTGGTGAAGGCATCCCACCAGAGATTGTCACATTCCTGGGGATTGCAGAGAGATGCTGAGTTATGGGGCGGAGAGACAGACAGACAGACAGACAGACAGACAGACAGACAGACAGACATTGGCTGCCAGGCACAGCAGCCACCCACAGAGGACCATGCTCTGAGCTGATGGCTCGGAGATGGGGGTGATAAGCCCTGTCCCACAGCCACATGTGGGAGAAGGCGGTGGGGGCCCCCACTGCCAAAATACTGCCCTGGCCAACCCTCGCTCTCCCAGCCGCCTACCTCTGTCCAGTTCTGCAGCCGCTTGTTGAGCTCAAATATCCTGTAGTCAGTCTGGTTCCCGTACGGCGTGTGCCTCCTGCTCAGAGAGCACAGCAAGCCATCAGAGGGGAAGGCAGCCACAGGGTGTCCTGGGCCCACAGGGGGAACACACACAGCCCCTCCAGGGCTGGCAGAGTCTCAGCAATCCTCCCACAAGCCCCAGCCAGCCAGCATGCTGAGGCACCCCCACCACAGACATGAGATTCCCCCCCATCAGACGCCCCTTCCCAAGCAGGGTCCACACCAGCCCCCCATGCTTACCCGATTCCAGGCTCCAGGTACGTCGGTGGGTACATAGGAGTAGGTCTAGCAGGGGAAAGAGATACAGGCATGTCAGTGCTAGCAGGGATCTCCCTGCTCACCACGGCTCCTCCTTCCCTGGCTACAGCAGGCAGTCAGGCTCACTGGAGGTGAGACCCTCCTCACAGTGCAGACTGTACCCTGGATGCCAATATCTGACAGCCCCACGGGACGACCTGTAGCCCAAAACTGGGCTCTGATCCCACATCATTGGCTACTCCACCCCGGGACCTAGCCAACTGCTCCTTGGGGACATACTCAGCTCATTTGCAGCAGTGACTGGTGCCAGGCAGGACAGATTTTGAAGAAGGGGCTGTTTTGGCAGGAGCTGGGAGGGCTCTGTATCATCCCAGAGGTTTGGCCAGGCAAAGGGCTTGGCCTGACAGAGCTCAGGACCTGGAGGCTTCCTTCACTCAGAATATCACTCATTCTCAACTCACTATCACCTGCGCCTGCTCCAATTCCCTCTTTGCTTTTGTGCTAACTGAACTGCATGCACTGCAGTCTCTGCTGCTGGGAAGCATAACACAGAGACCCTGGGGTGCAAACTGCAGAGTGTCCTCAACATTGCAGACCCCCCCGGGGCCCCAGCTCACCCCACATCTCGATCCAGCATGGTGCCTGGGTGGAAAGGGGGGAAGGCGTTGCCGTTCGGGGGCTCCTTTGGCGAGTACAGCTTGAACGACTTAGAGGAACAGCCTGGGGGGAGAGAGAGAGGGACACAGGTCAGTCAGGGCACTCTGTGAGGAGAGACACCCTGCTGCTGCTGCTGCGAGGAGGAGGAGGAAGGATGCAGGACTAGTCAAGCCTCCATCAGCACAGCCCCATCCCTCCTCTGCTTCCTCCCTGATATCAGCCTACTCTCTTCATCCCACACGCAGCTCCAGGCCTCCCCTGTGCAGGATGGAACTCATAGGGTCAAGGCTGAGCTCTCAGAATCAGCAGCCAGAGGGGCCCGACCGCATCCCAAGGGTTTCTCACTGGTACCCAAAGTTTGTCAGTTCTCAGCTCGCTGGGCTCTGGGGATGTGCCTGAGGGGGACAGTCCAGCTGGTGAGCCTGAAGAAGGGCTGGCTGGGCCCTAGCCCTCCCTCCTGCACTGCTCCTAATCCCACTGACCGACCCCCAGAATCACACAGGATCTTTTTGCTGACCTTTCTATCGTCATGGTGACGGGTGAATAATCGCCCAGAGGGATGGATGGCGGGTCCCCAGGCAGCCACCATCTGCCACTCAGGCAGGGCAGTGGCCACCCCGATCCAGGCGGACAGAGAGATCCCACATACCAGCCCCCAGCTGTGATCAAACCACCCCAAAACCTCACTGTCCACCACAGCACAAGGGCAAAGGACATAGAGGGGCATAGGGTGTGATGGGGACATGGGGTGTGATGGGGTCTGCAATGGAGCACACCATGTGTGAAACCAGCACATATCCTGAAAGCAACGTGGGGGCCCCCCAGACCTGCCAGCAGAAGACATTAGGTATGCCGGGCAGAGCCAGCCCCATCCAGGCTCCTTTGAGGCAGCCAAGGGCTCCCACACTCGCCAGCCCACTCCCAGCACAAGGGCAGGCTCCCGGGAGCAGCCAGCCCCGCTCCCGAGCCCCGCGGGAGCCCCGGCACGCCCCGCGGCTGGCAGGACCCGGCACGCTGGCCAGGATGCTGCTGAGGCACGCGGCTCCCTCCCTCCCGGCAGGCAGGCGGGCAGACGGGCTGACCTGGATGGGGCGCAGCAGCGGGCGAGCTGCCAGGCAGCTCCGGCTCCACCGGCTCAGCCGGCCCTGCCGCGCACAGACACGTCTCCCCCGGGGCCCCGGAGCCGGCCGTGCCGGGCTACCGCTGCAGCCGGGGCCAAGGCAGGATCCCCGCCGGCTGCCCGCCCGCACACGGCCCTGGGACGGGCACTTCCCAACGCTCACCAACTGCCTGGATTGCCACCCACTACTGCGGAAAGCAAAGCCAGCAGTGGAGAGAAGCGTCCCAGAGGCGCCAGACACACCACGGTCCCTCTGGGCTCCACTCCACGGCCAGGCTGTGCAGAAGGGTGCAGGGACAGGATCGGAGCAGCAGCTCGACCATGATGGATGCAGGAGAGGAGCAAACAGCACGAGAGTCAAGGAAAGCAGTGCCACCAGCACAAGGACCCAAAATGTCCAGCTTGTTGCAACAGAGAGCTCCTTAGCCAACAGAGGTGAATAACCAAGGCATCACCTTCACCCCTGCTGAGCCCTCCAGGACCCCAAGTTAGCAGTCACAGGATTGCACACACTGCTGAGCAAGGGCTGGTCAAAAATAGAGGGGGTTACCTCCCGAGCATTAAATCCAACTTGCAACAGGGGAAATATGTGTTTTACTTCTTGATTTTCTTGGGGCCTTTTCACCACGTTTCCTCACAGCAGCTGATCCCAGCCTCTTTCCAGCACCCACGAGGATCTACCAGTCCTGTGGGGCTGGAGCCAGCCCAGCCACACAGCCACGACTCACTGTTCCCACTCCTGCCCGCCTGCAGTGAGGATAAGTGGGACATGGCACAATTTCTCATATGGCTGCTAACAATGTCAGCCCTTGCTCTTACTGAATGTTTTCATAGATAATTCGATTTTTAATAGGGAGTTCAGTGCTGGTCAGCTGCTGCTGCCGAAGAGTTTTTGCTTTCTTCATTATCCACATCAACTTGTGCCTAACAGACACAATAATTCAGCTCAAACTATACTAGAAATACAGCATTTCTATTTCCTCCATTCTGCTGTTACACAACATGACAGTGAAGCATGTTCAACGCATAGGAAACTTCCCAAAACTCCCAAACTTCTGTTGAAAACGAACCGATTGATTAGGCACAGACAGCAGTGGCTGGAGCACTGCTTGCCTCTGGTCATCATGTCTTGAGGGGCAGAAAAAAATCAGACCCAGCAGGTCTCATCCTTCAATTCTTTGTTTTTATTCACTGATAAGACATGGGAAGACTAAACTCCCAAAGCTTCTTGCTGTCCTCAGTCTCCATCTTGTTTCTCAGGGTGCAGGAAGGTCTCTGGTGAGACCTCTGGGGAGACATCACTCTCCATCCATTGTGCTTCTTATGCTTTTCCCTAGCTCCCTGCTGCTGGAGGTGGGACAGCAGATGAGCCAGGCCATCACTTCTACCCAAGCCTCCATTTCCATCCTGGGCCTTTCCCAGCAGGTTAATATGGACACACTCTGCTTTTGGAGCTCTACTGAGTGACCTGTGTCAGTATCTAGAGGAGTGGAGAAGAGCCTGTTATGTGACCTCAGCAAGACTGGCATCCTGACCAAGTATTATTTTTAATGCAGTGTAAAATATGTCACTGGATTCGGTGGTTTGAAATAACACTAACAACAGCCTTAGGATTTGATACAAGCTGTCCAAATTCTACATTCACCATAGACCCACTACACTGATTACATGAAGTAACACAATTACTTTACAGCAGCAGGAACACCAACTTTTACTCACATACATGTCATGCTGCCTGGTGTGGGACATCCCTCCATCACCACCTCTTTCCTTCACACTAACTCAGCTGCCTGCAAGCCCTGTCCAGCCAGGTGCAGTGACACAGACCTGCAGGATGTGGCCCGTCCCAAGCCAAGGCCAGTGCCTGGCCCTAGCTGCAGTTTCTGCATGCCCGTGCTCTGCCTCCTGCCTTGAGCACAGGATCTGGGCAGGCTTGGTGATCCAGGCAGGCTTAGTGCAAAGAGGGATGCTGCTTGGTGGCTGAGCATGCAATGCCCCTGTGGAACACAAGGCAACAGCAGATGCTTCCTGTAGCCATTCATGGGTGCTGGCCCAGCGACACAAAAACATTCAGCAAAGGAAAAAATCAGGCTGATGCTGCAGCGGGTGAGCTACCAGCCCAGGCAGGTCTGGGCAAACAGCGCAGTGCTCGTGGCCAGGTGGGCGGCTCCATGGCTCCTCCTCAGCGTGGAGGTGCAGAAGGGAACCCCATGAAGGGATCTCACAGCTCGGCATCCTCCGCCGAGGCCAGGTCCACAGACCTGCCACAAAAGTGTGCGCAAGAAATCCACTCCAGGTGGGCGGCTGCCCAGGGAACAGAAGGAAGGTGCTCTGCCCATGACTCATGTACAGCCCAGCACTGCCCAACCCCACACATGCCTTCTCCTCTGCTCACCCTGCTTGCAAACCTCCGGCCCTATGGGGAAAACTCTTCTGGTGCACTGTCCGGTGGATTTGCTGGAGCAGGAATGATTCACATCCTAGTCAAGCTCACAGAGCTGGGGAACATGAGATTTCCCAAGGCACGAAAAGCACGGTGGACACCTCACAGAGGCAACACAGCCAGAAGATAGCAGGGTGCTGTGAGCTGACACCAGCACCATGGAGCTGCCTGCCTGGGCAGCGGATGTGGAAAGCAGGGAGAAAAGCCCTGTCTGAACTCCCATAACTTCAGTTCACCATCAAAGAGCAAAGAACTACTGAGGACAAAGGCAAAGCAGCATCAACATCTTGTTCCTCCTATACCTGTGGCTGCTGGCAGGAATCGGTGTCCCCCTACCAGACAGGAGCCATCCCTGTCTGGGCAGCCAGTGCACTCTCTGTGCAAGCAGCAATGCTCACCAACACGGCAGAGGCTAAAAACATAAAGGATGAAAAAAAATGAAGAAGCGGGGCTTGAAAGGGGCCGCAGGGTTACAGCTCAGCCAGGGAGCGTCCTGCTCCTCCCAGCAGCCTGGGAAGAACAGAGGCCAGCCTTCGCTAAAGGCAGCCGGTGCTTCCCGGCATGCTCCGTGCCTGCTTCCTGCCTGCCTAACGAGGCTTTAAAGTGTAAATAGCGGCATTGTTTCACAGGGCTGCCTCGATGGGGTGTGGGAGCCCTGATACCGGGAAGAAATACATCTTCCCAGGCCAGTCCAGCTGGCATGATGGTGCTATCTGGGGCTGGGTGCAGGGCACTGTCTCAATTCACGTGGTTTTGCCCAGTGATAGTGCCTGGTGTCCAGGAAGTTGGCAGGGCTGAGAGGCAAACGCGAAGTATTCAGACTGACTGGAACAGGGAGAGGCACATGGAGCACTCCGTGGTCTGCCCCCACAAGCCTGCCTTCACCTCTTCTTTCTCCTTTTCTTTGGAATAGAGGGGATTGAGAGAGGCCGGTTGCAAACTTCAATGCTGTTGTTAAGCCCACAGGAAGCCAGGTGGAACCCACCAAGATGTGGCCTGAGACATTATCAGTGACAGTATCAACTTGCAGCACCCGTTTACTTTAAAAATGCAGAACTGATTAAGCTGAACCTTCCACGAGGCTGGGCTCTCCAGGGAAGAGAAGATACCACTTTTGGAGGAGACCATGTGCCATGGACTCACCGGCATCCAGAGGCTGACCCCAGCCAGGACAATGCCCGGCCCTGACCTGTCCGAAAGCAAAACCCGCATTGCCCCCTGCCCGGCCGCATGCAGGGATTACCCTCTCACTTTTCCCAAGCTGCACATCTGAGCAGTCCACAGAGCTTATCTGGACCACAAGCTGCCTCCCTGCCCACACCACACCACGTGGCTGTGCATGGTGTCCCAGCCCCAGGTCACATCCTGCAATATTAGTGCAAGTGCCCCACAGCAGCGCACAAAGCATCTGAACCCAAGGGTGCTCTTCTCTGTAGATCGGGTCACAAATTTAGGGGGACAGCCAGAGAAGGGATAATTACCTGCAGCTAATTATTACAAAGTGACAATCTTGATGTAGGCTGCAAAGTAGCACTATCTGAAAGCACCAGGTGAGGGGAACCTGGCCGAGATGTGGATTTGCAGGTCAGGGCTCAGCACAGTCCCACAGCCCCAGCTCTGCCAGGGTCCAGGGTCTCACAGGAAGGCATCCTCTGGAGCTGGACATTCGGCTGGAGCCCCAGGGAACTGCACTGCCCTGCAGTACCTAGGGACAACAGGAGTCTCCCCTTTCCCATTTTGTTCCTCAGACGATCCAGACACGTAGACAGGGAATTCTCCAGGAGGGAAAAAGGGAGAAAAGCACACCCTGCCGATTGCAAAACAGTCAGAAAATTGAATCACGTCCAAGGCTGCAAGCCCCAGATGCAATCCCACAGATAACCCAGTTTCAGCTCCACTACTATCAACTTACCACGAGGCAGTCATTTCCTGCAACTCTCAGGGAAATATCCCACTGTCCCTAATTACTCCTTTCAGTTCACTGTCTCAAAGATGATCCATAATCAAACACTGTTGGTTTCAGCCTCAGGAATGCACCTTTCACATTTTCAGACACTTTCCCTCTCTCCCAGACCCCTTTACCTTGGGGCCCTGCCACCCTGCAGTGGCCAGGCTCACATCCCTCCTGCAGCTCACATTGGTGCAGCATTGGCAAACAAACGAACAATGTTGTGTGGAAACCATAGGGCTGGAAAAAAACCCCTGTCAGCATACCTAGAGAAAGGCCTCCCGACAAACTAGGATTTTCATCATCAAAGGTCTTCTAGGCTCTTGCAGCAACACAGAAAAATTCAGTTATATCTAACCATGCTGATGGCCCTGCAGAACATGAAGCCACCATCCCTGCTCACAGCTGCTTGCCTGCCACGCACACGGTGGGGCAAAACTACACAGCTCTGTGTGGTATTGTGGGATTGTTGCTCAAGGCAGCCCTCCACAGGTACAAGATCTGCCCAAGAGAGCTGGAACTGAGAGCCACAGTGCAGGGAAGAGGCAGCAAGAGGCTGAGGTCTGTCCTTACACTGAGAGAGGGGGATCCAGAGCGATCCTCCAGGCTGGCGGGACCCCCAGCGCTGCTGCCTCAGAGCGCAGGAGGCTGTCAGCCCCCACGTGGCGCATGGAGATTTGCGATCCCGGGATGCAACGCTGCTCCCCCTCGCTCCCTGCCGCTGCCAACGGCGCCGAGAGCTGCACGCCGGGACGCGTAGTCTCCGGAGACGGCCCCGCTGCCGCCGGCCGCCTTGCTCCATGTTGCCTCCTAGGTGGAGCCCCGCAGCCCTGGCAGCCGGCCAGACGCCCGCTCTGGAGGGGGGGAAAAGGCTGATCCAGCTGGCCTCTCTGGGCAGCATGTGCCCGGGGGCAAACCATGACATGACGCTGGCGTGCAGCGCCTGCCACAAGGTCTGGACCACTCATAGATGCCCATGGAGAGGAGGGACAGAGCGAGCATGGCGGGAACCTCATCAGTGCAGCTTACAAAGCACCTCCATTGCTTCTTCGAGCTGCCGGGGCAAGCCTCTGCCCTCCTGCTCAGGCAGAACTTCTCTCTTCTCAGTACTTGGTTAAGAGGCAATATGGGAGCAGCTGAACGAGGGACAGGCAGGCTGCCAGCAGCACTGGAGACAGAGCAAATGCAGCGGTTGCTGGTTGCACTGCTGCACTGGCAGCACGTGCTGCCACTGATGTCAGGCCTTTGGACAACCAGTGCAGGACAGGGCCAAAACCCCAGGAAGCAAAAGGACAGGGTATGGTCAAGCACACCTACCTGGTGCTTCTGAAGGCATGAGGAACCCAGCCCCAGGGAAACCCTCTTATCCCAGCATTCCTGGTTACAACCCGAAACAACAGCAACGCACAGGGCAGCAAACCTCACTGTGGCAAGTGTCACAACCCACAAACACACACATACACACACACACACAGCAGCAGGAGCACTCTGTCACCAGATCACTCAGGATGGGAGGTTTCCAAGGGAGAGAGCCAGGAGAAGTGCTATCCTGCTCTGCCACCACATAGGACTTTACATTCGTATTGTTAATGCAGACGTCAAGCTCACACCAGTGCAGAGCTGCAAGCACATGAGACCACTCAGGCCAAGCACTGCTGCCACCCTGCCAGCCATGGAACAGGGAAGGAGTCCTGGGGCTGGACTAGTCCATATCACCCTCTGCTCCCACATCCTGAGGGGCAAAGCAAGCTCAGGGCCACCAGCTATCACTGCTCTCTCAAAAGAAGCTGAAAGAGTCTCCAGGTCTCCAGGCACCTTTGCTTCAACTGAACTTCTGTGGCTTTTCACTGCCCTTTTCTTATTTTACGTGGATTGTGACCTGCTCCCGGTGAGGGTAAAAATTACCAAACAACAACAAAATCTTTGTGCCACCAAACGTTCCAGCACTGGCCTGTCCCGCTTGGATCACAAGTTTTCCTCTTTGAAGCAACACAACTTACGTGTCATTCTGCTCAGCACTACCCAGTCTTAAAGAGGTGCTCAGATCACAAACCTGGGATTTCTACAGCATCAGGAGTGGAAAGACCAAATTCAGTTCTACTTCAATGAAAACCGTAACTCCCCCACAATGAGAACACTCCTAAGGCTTTAAGGAACACCTAAAACTTTTAACACTCACCTAAGGCTTTAAAGGAACAAGGACACTGATATTTACCCATACTTGCAACAGAAGCAGTAAGAGCTGATACCTGACCAGCACTGGAGGAGTCACTGAAAAACTGCTCAGACAAGGTGCTATCGAAATCACGCAGAGAACAACTGGGAAGACCCTGGGACGGGGTGTTTGCCCTCACACCTGCCTGCCCTATCCCTCCAGCAGGCTCAGACCCTCCCGGTGAGAAGAAAGCAGATGATGGTTTGCCATGGGGGGTAAGCACACAACGTGTGCTCCCAGAAGGTGACTGACTCCCTGTTAGACCCCACAGCCTTGGAACCCTTTGCTCACACCTCACCCTGAGAGCAGCTGACACCTCTGGTTTCGGCTCCTGCTGCAGCACTGGCTTTGGCTAGGGATGGCAGTTCCTCAGCATGGTTCCTGCCATGGTGCCTGGCTTCTGCCAGCTAAGGCTGCAGTGATGGGACTGGGGGCTGCCCAAGCAAGGGAGCCCCAATAATGCTTATTACCCATCCAGAGCAGGCAGGCTGGCAGAGACTACTAGGCCAGCCACCCTACCACAGCAGGCTCTGCCAAAGGGGCTCCAGGAAAACACCCACCCAGCTAAGACATCCCTCCACAGCTCTGGCATGCATGCTGGTGCCTAAACTGGAGCTGCTGAGTCCTCCCCACTCCCAAGAATGCTGCGCTCACCCTCAGCTTGTTCCCCACTTCAGGCTGGCCCAAGTCAAGCTTGTGCTTTGTCTCCCAGGGAGGATGAGCCCTCTGTGCCCACGGCCCCCTGAGCCTGGACATCTGGCAAGCTTCTGAGAGATATGTGGCCCTCATGTGTTTGCACCCCTTGGACCTTTTATTGCATTTGAGGCACCCATGGGAGGCTGGCAGGACCCTTTGAGCTGCGAGCAACATGAAGTTGCAGCAAGCAGTGAGGTGCGGCGGGCGAGCAGCCCCCAGAGCTGGGCACTGGCCCCATAAACCCCGTGACAGTGCACACAGGGGGACCAGGAGGGCGTGGGGCAGCTGTCAAGGGGCTTCGGCAGGGGAAGGAACCCGGAGAAGAACAAAGGGAGCTGCGGGATGGGATGGATCAGGGCACAGCAGGGCATGAGGGCTGCTGGCAGCACCCCACCAGGCTGGGGGTGCTGCTCCAAAAGCCACTATGTGGTAGAAAGAAAGGGGAGCCAGGGGAGGGGACAAACACCACAGGCAGGGAGGGGGAGGACAGACATGGACAGAGCTGGAGGAGAGGGAAGGAGCTGAGGGCCAAGGATGCACTGAGCAGCTGGGGAAGGATGAGGGACAGGAGAACTGGGTAAGGATGGAGAGGGGAGTCGAGGAGGGAGAGGGGAGCTGGGGACAGGGAGAGCCGGGCCGGGGGAGCAGAGGGCGCGCAGGGGGCTGCCGCAGGGA